>NNCF01125921.1:458118-507762 GCA_002313205.1 Laupala kohalensis | reverse complement strand
AATGCACCCTTTTATCGTTGGTTGTGAACAACAACGTGCATTATTATAGTTATAAAATAAGGATTCGGTTCTCTGGATCCGTGCATTTATATTTATCACTTATACAATAAATTATGGTCAAAAAAATATCAAAGCAAGCACGAAATGAGCAATAATTAAATCCTTTTTTCTTTTTGATATTCAATTAACAGTTCTTTTAACACCTTTTCCTCTCTTCTTTCTTCTTGAAATAACCCCAAATTTTACAATAACTGCGACAGACTCGATTCCAATGAAACTTTCCCTTTTGCAAGATACTTGCTTTCACTGAATTACAAAATTAATGCAAATCTCTAACGAACGTAATCACTTCGCATAATGTCCGCCTCACAGAGACGTATACTCACAACCAGCGTATTTTCTTCGAAATCGTGTCCAACCACCACGGCTAGATACACCCCTTTTCCTCCAACACAGGTTGCTGTAGCTGCTACTAGGCTCGTACAGTGACCTTGACTCGACGACTGCTTCCAACGCGGCTTTCCACGCGCTACCTCGTTTGCGATCGGCTTTGCGGCAAATTCTTTCAATCACCGACGTGCGACTGTTTTCGGACTCGTACGATTCGTAACTCGGACAACTTTTCCAATACGTAGCTGGCTTCACTTGCAGCCCTTGATAAACTACTTCTTACGCGTTCAACTTGCGTTTTACTCGGCCGTTCCTTAATAACTTCGACTGTGGTAAATACCACAAAACATGAATTTCGTAACTTGCGTCTTTACGCCCTCTCGAAATTATCGAATTCAAAATCAACGTTTTGATAATTTACTAGAAATTCGGATCAACTCGTCCCCTCTCGATAGTTCGCGTACGATTAAGACTGGATTCTAACCGCCGATGGTCCGCGTGATAACGAGACTAGATCAACCGTCTCTTCCGATGTCCCGCGTAATAATGAGAGTGGATCAACCGCATTCTCAGCACTAATCCCCACTCCTCCTAAAATTCATGCACGCGCATTCCGCCAATCAATCGTCTCTTCCAATGGTTACGCGTCATTAACTTCATAAGGTGTATTCACACTTTCTTAGTTCTTACAATTGGATTTCAAAATCTTTCGTCTTTGTCTTACAACTCGCAGAACGCGCTTTTCTTGGCGCTTCGTTCAAATCGGTATTCTTTGGTTTTTTGTCTTTATTTAAGCTATTCTTACTCACATATATTTCTACATAAACTCATAATGTCCTCTAACGAATCCGGGTCGTTAGAATATATATATATATATATATATATATATATATATATATATATATATATATATATATATATATATATATATATATATATATATAGAGAGAGAGAGAGAGAGAGTTAGTTAGTTAGGTCCAAACTATCTACATTTCTCGCATACTCAATTACACATTTATTTCTCACAGCGTAGCTCGTAACTTCAACAAAGGATTTAGATTAGCGTTTTCGCTCTACATTCTACTCTATAACAGGTGGAAAACGCAGGTTCAATCCCACACACCACCAGACGAGGTAGTGATGCTGCTTGGTAGTGATGGTTTGATTATTACTTAATCCATGGTTAGAGCTGGTTTATGCAGTTTTGTCAGAAAGCTCATGGTAACAAGCTTTACATGATTGTATGAGTGAATAAAATATGAGATATTCCCAAAGTAAACATAGGAAATTTACATTTGTTGCAGCCAAACAATTCACGTGGCACTCAGAGTCAGGCTACCTGCAATTTCACATAAATTTTAATTCGATTTTCCAGCTAACATTTCTAGCCGTTTACAGATTATAATAGTACTCCGAGGATTCTTGGCAATATGCACTTTACTTCCCCGGACCGCAAATGTGAATTCTGATTCAGTTTTTCAAGGTGGCCCTAACTATACACAAATGTCGACCCGTTACTCTTCTCCCAAATCCTTTCCTCAAAAATATCTGGTTACAAGGAGGAGCAGATCGAATGGCCAAAACATCACCAAGTAAAAAAAATCTTTGACTATGAAGAACTAAAAATGTGGTATGAACAAGGTTAGTTCACAAAATGAACCAATAACCCAATTTTTTAAATAAGAAAAGAGCCAGAAATGTGTTCACGGATCCCAATAAAGCTGACTTCACTCAAAACATAGTATTTCCAGGAAATGATAAAAGCTGTGAGCTAATGCCAATTCCCAGGACGCTCATGTGTTTGTGATTCTGACGTGGAGCGAATGAAGGAGAGTACTATGTGTAGTCATCTGTATCAACGCAGTGTGTCTCTAGGAGTGACTATTTTTATTCGGGCATACTGTATAAGACAAATTTGAACAATATGGTACTATAAATTGAACTTTTTATTGAACAATATTAATGTTTAACTTACTGTCTGTGAAGTTAAGGACAGGGAGATATATCACGGTTTAACTTACTTTGTACAAAAGAGTGGTTTCCAGAATACAAAAAACAGTACAGCAATTGTTTATGATTGAAAAAACATTCATAGTCAAGTTCACCTTCAATTCACCTCCCAAATGAGCCTTAGAAATAATGCTCATTCAAGTTATGAAACAATTAATACAGGGCATGCTGCAAAAGCTTGCGTTGGAATTTTTGTGGAGTCAGCAGGAAACACATTTTCTGTATTAATTCATAGTACTTCTATAGTTAAACTCATGATATTAAAATGTTCACAAAAATAATGCACATACTTGACATTAAAATAAAACTACAAGATTGAAAGATTCCACATTTAATTACCTCTTAAAATAAAATGAATAGCAAAATTTATATTCTTAATTTTTTTCTACTCCGTTGCATGAAAAAAACCACCGATAGAATACTTCGAACAATTAAACCTACGAATCTCACCATTAGTTTTCTATGAATGTTGGCGCAGACATAAGGACAGCATAACTTACCTGTAACAAAAATAAAACAAGAGTTAGGCACAAATTATAGTATTACCAACAAAAGAAAACACTCTCGGGATGAAATTGTTTGATTTTTTTTCCGTGATCCACAGAGAATACAGGTTTGGATATGAGATCCAAATCCAGAAGAAGGAAAGAATTCCTCCAAACCTTGGGATGAGATATCTCAAGCTCTAGATCTGATATCCCAACCTTATACTATTAAAATACAAGATTGGGTGTTATTTCCAAAGGTTTGGAGAAATCCTTTCCTTCCTTTAGATTTGAATCTCACATTCAAACCTGGGGTTCCCACATCCATAGTGTAAATATTCAGAAATTAAATTTTCTTTTATTAAAATCGAAAATGAAATGGAACAATTTACTGTCGATTTCGTAAAATAATCCAAGGGATAAAACAAACTTCATGCCCACCCCTCATTTGTGTATTTTCTATCAACAAGGCCTCTGCTCTACGAGTCCCCCTGCTCCACAGATTGCTCTCAACCCCGTCCCGACAAAGACCTTCCTTACAAATGGTTATTTGGCGCACAAGAATGCTCTATTGTTTGAAGAGGCGCCATTAACATAACGGTACACATCGAGAAAGCGTGAAGGATGGCAAGCCAACAACAGAATGGCGTGGACATTTGCGGAGTTCAGACACGGATTCTGGAGACAGAGACAGGAACTGGAAGAGGAGACGAGAAATACCCTGTGGAAGTGAACGAGCATTTGGGCGTGTATCCCGAAGGGCAACGGGCAGGCGAAAAGCAGTGGGCTGTTAAGAGGCGGGGTGCAGTGAGGTTGCATACAACAGGGGCAGTGGCAGACGGACGGCTGGATGGGTGTGGGGGATTGAGGGTTCGGCGAGAGAACGAACGGCTTCTGCTCCGAGAGAGACACCAGATAGCACCTCGCCGTATATAACGCGCTCTCTTCCCCACACCCGTCCTTCTCTCACTCGCGAGCTGGCGTGGTGCACGGCCCGACTTCGGAACACGGTCACGCACTCGACGCGGCAGCGGCCACCTTGCCTTCTTCCCCCATCCACCACATCGGCCCGCGCCCAGCGCCTTCCTGGCGGCGATTTACGACCCGTGAAAATGTTCGCGCGATTCGTATCGACCCGACATCTTTCACTTCTTCTTCCCGTCAAGGGTGTTTAATTTCCGCACGACGCCCCGGACGGCGGCGCGGAAATCGTGTTTGTGCACTGAACTTCTGACAGAAAGCTGGAAATTAATCCCTTCGCGAGAAAATGCGGCTACAGTTTCAACCCCGGGCACATTCTTGGAAAGTCGTAAACAAAGAAAACACAAGACTGAAAGAAGCTGGCTGCTATTTTGTGAAGAATTAAGATTGAAAAAGAGCCTTACTGCTGAACGAGAAAACGGCTGGAAAAAGAACAACGCACTCTTATTTCAATTATTTTCCTAAATTGTTTCACAATCACAATGTTTATTTTCTTAATGCAAAATATTCTACAATCCATTCTACCACTTATATTAACATAAACACTTTTACGTTGGAGGGATTTGGAAAGGACAGAAATAAGAGAGAAACAAAGAAAAAAAATTATAGAAGTTAATTAATTGTATATCTGATTTCAGAAGAAAAAGTTTCACAAAAAGAAAAGAAGATGGAAAAAAACAAATCACAGAAGTTTTTGTAGAACAAACCAGTGGATGCAGACAAACTCTTACAAATCCAACTCAAATGTACCATACTATTTATGTCTCGAGAGAGTAAATGAATGGAAAATTCAAAACTATTCATTAAACTTCTACACAGGTATCTCAAATACTACAAGTGTGAGCATACTAACGCAGTAATCTAGAAAATTAAAGAAGTCACAAGAGATGCAACGATAGAGAAACGAAAAATATGTATTCGGCAATTCACTAAATAAGAATCGTGTATTGCCAAGACATGACAAAAATATTGCGAAATATATTACAGCATTTCATTAAGTATTCTTTTTTTCTTCTCCGAAATAATTTCTTGCATATTGCGAGAAACTCCAGATTACAGTTATAGTTTTACACTGCTCTAATTTTTATTGAAATGCTAATAAAAGAAGCCTTTTTAAGGTTTCAATCTTATGTTTATAAACAAGCGTTTGAAATTGACATTCCCGTACAAATAACTTAAGAACTACACCAATTAATACCAACGCATCTAGATACAATACAGCTCGGAACACAACAAATAAAAGAAAATCACAATGTCTGTCACAATACGGTATGAAAATGGGCATTTTAAAAGGAAGATGAGAAATAGCATTTTCAAGTTCAAAAGCATCCCATTAAACCCCGCAGAGTACTGATAACCATACACTGTAGATCGTCATACCCATTCTTGCGCTTTACGGCCACATCTCACTCAGCCAACTACCACGCCCAACACTGAACAAAGGTCGGTCTTTTGTTGCGACGGCGCGCGCAGGCAACAGCCGGCGACGGCAGCGCGGATGCGGGACGGATACACTCAAGGCGGCCTCCAAGTAAGGGGCTGTGGCAGTGGTCGCCGCAGCACGTGGCTCGCGATCCATGTCAAGGAGAGCGATTGCCGGGAAACGACGTCGCGACACGTCCGGTCCTCACGCACACTGCCGGAAGTGGTAGCGGCAGCTGGTGCAGTTGTTCTAAAGATGTAGACAATTGTGGAGACATTCGGGCGAGTGACTGAAGAATCCATGCCTCACATAACACGATGAAACAATTCTACTACATATGCAAAATTACAATTGATAATTCATTTAAGTGACCGTATGTATGGACAGCTCGTATGATTATTTTAATCATTTAAATTATAATATCTGTGTGACCGACCTTCGCTCGAATACCTCACAAAATGTTCCTATGACAAAATATTTTTCGCAAAGGGATTCAAATCATGGTTTACTTCCACCACTGGATCACCAGACACTAACACTACGTTAAAGATTTTTTTGGTTTCTTAATGACGCTAGTTTTACGCGTATTAAAATTGTTCAACAAAGAAAAANGCTGTCTCTTATACACATCTAGATGTGTATAAGAGACAGTATATATATATATATATATTGTTTTCAACACAACAATCTTCCCCCAAATTAAATTAGCGACATAACTTTAGGATTACTATCGGGTTGTGTAGAACCGATCAAAATTCGTACATCGTCATCCACATTTGAACCATAGGGGTTTCCAATTCCAAGCTGAGTCCAGCGGCGTAGCGATTAGGACGCTCTCGTTACGAGCTCAGGTTCTTCGACGTTAAAATCTAAAAGAGTTCGAAGTGACAAGGGGAACTGGCTTTGAAGTGTACAGCATTATAAGTTGTAGTTATGGTGGAGTTATCGTAAACATAGTCATTGAATAGACATTCCCAGTGCCGGAACGTGCTTTCCGTGCTCCTTTCTGGTGTCCGCATCAGGAGATCTGGCGTCGCAAGCGAGAAAGGAAGTCAACGCGAGTTGTGTCTCAACCTCAGCATCCGCGCGCAAGCAAGAAGTACGTAATTCGCGACGAAATGAGAATCAGCAGAGGAAGGCATACCATACAAGGTGGATACGGATGTATCCAAGGTTAAAGAGCTTACTCGTATTATTTAACAATTTCTTCATTGTATATCAGAATTGCATGACTCTTTACGAAATACATAGTTTAATATATTCCATATTCGAAAGAGAGAACTGTGCCTAAGTCTTCAAGTTCGTAATTTAAATACGTGAGAAAATAAAATCTTAAAATACCGTAGAGAGACCTCGTGTAAAAATATCTATATATGAATAAAAATTAAATGCTGTTCATTGGTAACCGCATCACTTGAGAACGGCTGGACCGATTTGGGTAATTTAAAAAAATGTTCGTAATAGTCTGAATAATTTTTTAGCGAAAGTAAAATAGGAAAAGTTTCCCGGAAAATTGGAAAATTCGGGAAAAACAAAGTTCTTTTTTCTATGGGATTTTTGTATGAACTCAAGACCATAACTCGCGATTCGAACGATGTTTATGCGTTTTTGTTTTTTTTGTTCGTTATGGTCCTGTAACAGTTTTCTACAAAAATTAACCTAAATTATTAATAAAACGTTATTAAAAATAAAACGTTATATTCTTCAATTGAAGAGAGTAATTTAAGAAGGAAAAAATTAATCAACACTAAATTTAATTAATTATTTATTTTGTGCATTTAACAAAGATAAAAAGGTCTTTAAATCGCTAAATTTCGACGAATAGTTTACATTTTACAAGAAATTTAATGAAATGATGCAGCCGTGTCGTGTCTCGAAAACGGCTGTCGCAAGATAGTCTAGTGTAAACAGTAAACTTTTATATTAAATTAGTATTATTATGAATTTGAAAAGTTAGGATGCCGTAAATGTTTTCAAAAACCAGTAAGTAATAGTATTTTCATCTTACAATATAGATTGATTTTATTTTTTCCTGAGTAATAGATGATTAATCTAAACAAAAGTTATTTCTGCTTCTTTGCTATCGTGTTTTGAGGTCATGTTTATGTTTAATAACAAGTGTAGGAGCCGCAGTCACTTACTCCTACATATACGCTCCATGAATTCAGAGAACGCATGTCAAAATCCGGCGTATCGCGTAAGTTATGAACAAACGATACCGTCACCAAGAGTGATACGCTGTTGATTCTCAATATACATGTCAGCACGCTACCTGACTCACTTCGTGTCAGTGCGCTACCGCTCTCAGCTCATGTCAGTGCGCCACCAGACTCGGTTAGTATCAGTGTGCACTCAACTAGCGTCAGTGTGATATCACGTCTCCGCACTCAGCTCATAGTGATCAAGACTTTGCTACCGACGCCGAACTCGTGAGTTAACACTTCTAACAAACAGCAGTTCTCTTCAAGAAAGATCACGGACTTTTGCAATTCGCGTGCCCCCTGTTGTCATTGGGCGTACTATAACTATTTCTACTGACCTTGGTCACATTACGGAAATAAACCAGTCCTGTTCACTTCTTGAAACTTCACAACCTTTTAGTATATTTATTTGTGGAACAGGGATATATATTCTTTCTCCTCTTCTCTCTCCACTCCCCACACTAAATAAATATTACACAAGTTTAATTGTTCTCTTGTTTCTTGTTATAATTTGTCACACCTGGCGACGACTTAGTCGCAACATTGTGTTATTCAAAGCACAAAATAAATGTTATTCGTCCATAAGAAGATGTAACTCTTAAATTATTTATTTTCGATGAATATTTGGATGTTTGTGTATATCGTTGTCCGGTATGTATGGCTATTCCATTTGATGGATATTCATAAAATTTGGTGAAATTGTCTGAAACAATGTAGACGAGCCAGTTCGCTCTTTTAAATACTTACCCGTGAAGTGTGTAGGGAAACTCATACGGTTTTCGTGGAAGCACTTCGCGACTAATAGCATATTGAGCACACAGCCTGCAGGTGTCGTCACGGAAGGCGTTTAGGGCGAATTGTTTTTGTGGAAATATCAACAAAAAATTTATTGTGTGTCGAGAAGAGACAACGATGAATGTAGACGAAATCCCGAACAAAATATTTACCTCGACAACCAAAAACACGATAGGTGTTAAATTTGGCAAACTTACCGAACTTATTTGAATATTTTGGACAGGCAGTTGTCTGTAGTACCGTTATTCACAGAACTATTTCTCATTCGTCTTCTGCCTAACGTGGAAGGTACGATATTGATGCAGTGAAGCAATAAATCTCCAAACTGAACAAACACGTCTATTCCTGCGGTAAGTACACAATTAAAATCAACGAAATAGAACATCAAAAGAAATTCCTTTCAAACGTTCCCCAAAATGAAGAGCCCATCCACGTTGCTACGCAACGCTTCATCCATCCTCTGTGATTTAAAGAGGCAACTGGCTATGCGAGTGATTGAGACCCTCCATTGTTCTGTGTACTTTGTTATACATGTGGTATTTGTTGACGCCAGATTTGAGTTAACGTGTTTGTATCGGATTCCGTATGTACCTGCAAAAAATCCCAGCGCAGAGGCGCAAATCGTTCAAACAAGCGAATGTTAACGCTGCTCCAGACCAGACACAAACATTTTGCTTGTTCAAATGTTTTTCGAACAACCAAGGCTTTATAAATGAGGGTTCATCAGGACACAAACAAAAAAGCAACACACCAACAAGTTGAACGAACAATGGAGCTTGCCAGTAATATTGCCTTACGAGGATGTTTTCTGTAAAACCACAATGATTGGCACTTTATGAAGCTTAAATGTCGAAACTATTAAGAAGAATGTACACTTGAGAAGATATTACATATTTTTTACGTAAATTTCTTCAAGAAATGATCGAGTGATCATGAATGAGAATGAATCGAAAGTTGAATGACTTTTGAACGACTTAAGAACTTCAGAATTTTAACTACAATTTCTTGGGACTAGATCACAAATTACAAAAATCACAAATTATCTTCGAACTTGTCAACGTATATGGGTTTTAGGGTTCACCAACGTGTAGGTTATTAGAGTTCTTGGAAGGTATACATCGTCTTAGAAAGCGAGGTGTTCTGCGCATTTGCGTACAGAGCGGAGAGTCCGGGTTCGATTCCAAGCCATCACTATTCTCACATATTCGTAACTGTCATAATAAAGATGTAACCTACCTTGGTATCAATTTATTTGTTATATAAATATCAGATAGCATTCCAAATCCTGATGAATATTATACAGGCTCCAATGAATTCCCTCTCCCAACAATGGAGTGTGGGGAATGAAACTTGGCTGAGTTTGTTTCACTCACAACGAATTAATCGAATTTAATGCTCGATACGTACGGATCTATAGATCGTGACGGAAATAGGGGGAAATAGCCTGAACTCCCAACAAATAATGGAATACTTTGCCACTTTAAATAATTAATAAATTTGGTTACTAGTTAATGTTGCTAATTGTTTATTATCTATTCGATAAGTCGGTGTATTTTATTCACAAGATAATATTTTATAAAATTTGTTCTAAAACCATAATTTTCAAATATAAATGCTCCCCAGATTCCTCTCCGGTTAGTCCACACCCCTCTTGACTACGGTCTAGATCCGCCACTGCACACAAAAATGGATTAATTTTTTAAAGTAATCTCAAGTAGTAAATAAAGAAATAATAGATAAATAAGTAAATAAAAATAGAAGTAAATAGAGGAATGAGATGTCCGCAAAAGCTGAGTGTTATCAATATAAATAAAAACCTACGTGTACATGCTGAAATAGACAACCAATGAGTGACCACAGCCCATGCACAGTTCTACAAAATAAACTTAAGAGGCAACAAAATGAAATTCAACTCAAAAAACTAGAATATATTATTTTATTACCGTTGGCATGTCTACAACAGAAACACAATGCAGTAATTAAGTAATTAACTTATTAGTGTGTGTTTTTGCGTGTGGTCAATTCTGTGCAAGTGATGAACGAAGACTTCATGTAACATAACTTGGGAATCGTTGGATAGCTCATGTCGTTTGTTCACTTTTTGGACATGTCTCTCACGATTCTCACAACAATTTCTATACTTTACACACACAAAACAGTTTTCTATACATCATTCTTCTTTCAAGGAGCTTGGATTTTACCTTTGAAAATAATAAATTAGTTGAATATATGGATAAGAAATAACAAATGAACAAAAACTACCATATGATAAATTTTTCTTTAGTTACATTTGTTCCTCATTCTGGGTATTACAGTATTAGTCAAATTATAAACAAAGTTTACATAGCAAGAAACGTCAGGGGAGACTTTATTCCGAAATCAGATTCAAACGTAGCCATTAGAATTAATTACAGTCGCATAGACCCTTTGTCTTGTCGAAGACTCGGCTTTTAGACTAATTCACAACTCACACACCGAAATCGACAAAATACTCCGCCGTCGGCAACGCCAGTTTGAAGAACAACTAACAGCGCTGACACGCGCACAGATCACTATATTCATACGAAGGATACGCAAACAGCGGCAGACACGGCGGCGCTTTTCGCCATTTCTTGCACGACACACACGTTCGTGATAATGAAGTAAATTATATCACAGCGTAGACGAGCCCACTCGACGCGGCACTTTGCCAATAAGTGTGTTAGCGAACGCGAACCCACTTGAATGAAGAAGCAAACAATACCTGCGCAAGCGAGCTTCGAACTTCACAGCGCGGGTTAGAGAGCACAAGGTGGAGAGAGAGAGAGAGAGAAAGACACTAGAGGAGAGTGGTGGTGGTTGTGGCAGCGTAAGATACGTGTAAGAACACCAAGGCGTTAGGAGCGGCGAGAGAGTGCGTTTAATAAGGTGTCTATAAAGCGAGCTAATGATGTTATCCCGTTGCTACGTTCATTTATCGGCCACCTCGCACACTGGTTCTCGTCGGCGCAGTCGTCCTATCCCGATCTGCAAATCCCATCTTCGGCTCAATCCTACCCAGATTCTCTCCGTCATTCTTGCCACTCCCATTCCATCCAGAAGCTGTCCAGCTCCACTCCCTACGATCTCGGATTTACTGTTTGACCCCGCTTCATCCCGCGATGACCTTCTCTTCATTCCCCACGTTATCCCCGTTCCATACTTTAGACTTAGTCCACTGTAGCGGTGCCACCCCATCTTTCCAGGTCTCACCCTATAAACAACCAACCGCCGTCAACCCTCTCCCCGCTCCACCCTTCTCTGACGGTAGCAAACAAAAGGTGGCGAAAGAGGCACCTCACGAGCGATGACAGATGCAAAGGGCATTAATGGCACGACAGCGCGCAACAAGTTCATCATTAATTGACAGTTCTTTGGCTTCAGCACGTAAAGCGATAAGCAGATGCACTACGTCTATACGCATCTGTTAGACCCAGATCTAGCTCTTATCTGTCTCTCTTCATTTTTCTTTTCTTTTTCGGATGGGAGGTTAGGGTTCGCCAACGTCTAGGTCATTAGAACCCTTGCTCATAACTCAGCGACCAATAAAACTTATTAATAAAAAATCGATTTCAATTTATGGTTATTTACTGTAATTTGTTTTTCATCAAAACAAAATGTTACGCAATGATGTTTCTTAACGTTTTTTACGCTTTAATATTTCCTGAATATAGAATCTCGCAGAAGAAAAACTCATGGTGAACAAAAAATCAGCTCCATAATTCTAAAGGTGTAGTAGAAATATCATTACATTTAAAAAGAGGTTTGACCAATCAATTTTACACAGTAACTATGGCGTAATCGTGTTTTATGAAGATAAAGATCTTAAAGAGACATGTCCTCATCTAGAATGTGATGGCATGACTAACATGAGCATTGCCTTGTAAAGCTCAGGAAACGAAGTAACACGGGGTGAGAGAATGTAATCAAACTGGAGCAAGCTCAAGAAAAAGAGGTAACTCGACGAAGACACACGTCCACATGAATTAAACATCTTGAGGGAAAGCTCACGACAGCGTTCGCATTTCGTCTCTCAGAAGCGAACCACAAAACAGGATTCTTCAACTCTGAATCAACACAATAAATAAGAAAAACTACGGTGCTGCAATACACGATAGAACATATAAATAAACATCCACTAGGTTCGAATGAAAGTTCCTAGTGGCTGAAATAAAGATAAAGTAGAGCTTGATGGTTTTAAGGAGACATAATTACTGGATTCAGTGTACGTGTGAGAAACGCCCCTTTCGATGCATATGCCATCTCACGTCAGAGAAGTACCGCTCTGGGACCTGCTTTTAGTAACACTTCCGGCTATTGCTCACGTATTACACGCTTAATGATAATTACTTCGCGATATCACTATAACACCATTCGCATAAACCGAGAAAGGCTTTTCCGTACTGGCAGGTTTAAAACACGCTAAATCATACGTTCGCGTGAGAATGAAATTATAGGGGAGGAAAGAAAAATGAAACGTTGTATTTTACTACTCTCGCGGAGGGGATGCTGATAAATGTAGGCTACAGACGGTTGTTACGAGCAATTGATTACGTCGCTACACGTTGGGATGCAGGTAGGATGATGGGTAGAGTAGACGAATGGATAACTCTTTGCCCCAATATTGTCAGATAAGATTTGAAAGGTCAACATACAAAAATTCTCATTTTCACAAAAAACTATAGAGAGAAAATGAAACTAAATCACCAAATTATTTAAGCGAATAAAAATTAAAAAGATAATTGAAAAAAAATGAAAAGAGGTATTTTGTCACACATGATAATATTCCATACATTTTCGTTTTGGGGATCTCGTGATATTCCAGACATTGGAAATCAACAGCTTTACGCAAAGTGAACCATCTTGCCATTGAGATTGGCCGTATTAATTATCGCAGGTTCAGCATGATCAAAGAGCAATGGTGCGAAGGACGACAGACTAGTTTCAAACATATTAACAAAGTGAAGCTTTCCACTTCTTAGAAGTAATACTTTCCATTAAAATATCGATTTTTCATCGAAGCTTCAAAATAATATATTATCCTTCCTATTCATCTCTGCAAGAAAGAAAGTGAATATGTTTGCAACTATTTGCCTTATTCATCTATCAAGTTTTTTTAAACATCAAATGGAAAAAAGTAAATTTGCGATTACCTACAGCACAAATTAGGGAGAAATAATAAATGTTGATTAAAGCAATGACATCTGCCACATTTGTTTAACCCTCATCATAAAAAATACATGGGGCAAGAAGTAATGTATTTTAACTACCTTTACCTCGTCTATCGCGAAGTTTTGAGAGCAGATCTATTCACAACACATGATCACAACAGAATAACAAATTCAGAATATGGGATAGTGGCTTAAGCACACAAATTGTCGTATCTTCACAGCTGATACAATATTAAAATATTATTACCCGCATATTCTCCTGAAAAATTGAACCGAAAAATCAAACTTCACTTAGAGTATATCGATAGAAAACCAAATTAGATTTTTTTCAAATGATACCCTCGCAAACAGGTATGCCGGGAAAATCAGTTACACTAAAAAAGCTTGTAAGGTTTACCAACAAATCAGAGCGAAGCTGGGATGAAACGACATCTTGCTAAAAATAGATTTCAATAGATATATTCACAAGACATCCTAAAACAAAACATATCGCCAACCCATGTTGGCAAAAAACAAATCCTGGAAAAAATCTCGATTGATGATCTAACAATTATTTTGTCAACGCGTGAAATAATCCCAACGTGAATTTTTAGAGTGCACTTCATTTTATACCCACAGAATATTACAATGTCATTCTGCTTAAATTTCGAAGCTAAAAACAAATCGTCATTTAACTGTAAGAAATTTCATTACGATTGCAATAACCACAAAACGTTGTAGAAACTCGTATTGACAAACTTGAAATCTTATCTCATTAGCATAAACATTTCGAGAAAATTTACATACTTAAATATTTGATCGGAGGGCTCTAATGACCTCGATGTTGACGAGCCATAAAGCCCCACACACACACTATTTGCTCGGATGCAACTCTAATATTCTAAACAGGATTCTGAATTGATTATAACATTTGAATTCTGACTTGAAAGATAAATCTAATTTAGAGCAGTAAACATAGTTTGTACTCGATTGGACAATGATATAAATGGATTTCATTAATACACATATGAATTGAAATCATTCGGAACGATATGGATCCCAGGATGTGAATTTCCTGGGTGCGAAATATTACGTGACTCTTACACTGAAATAAGGGAAAACACTAAAAATTTGCTAATTGAAACGAAACTTTCAAAAACTATTAAAACTAAATTATAAAACAAATCACGAGTAATTTGAAAGTTTTTCTTTAAAAGAAATAAAGGCATTCTAGACTTCAATTCCCTGGAAAATAACATGAATACTTTACATGAACATTGTACATAATTGTGAGCGCGTGAGAAGAACATTTCTTTTGGATAAGTGAAACTATTACGATTTTTTTACCATAAAAAACCGTAAAAAATAGTTCTCGTCAGTGCATGTAATTAGTTATGGAAGTAGAGCTTTGTGAAGAAAAATTAGCCAGTCTTAAGAGATTATGTTTGCTTCGGCTCGGTGGCTGTAATCGCACGGTGTCAACTGAAGCTCTATAAGTAATATCTAGAACAATGCCAATAGATTTACACTCAAAAAGGAAAAAAATTATGTCGTTATTGGAAAAAAAGGGGACAGTAAACGTTATTGGAAAAAAGTTAAAGAAAGTAAAAAAGGGCGACGAATTATTACAGAAAAATACAAAGGCAAAAATACAAAGAGTCAATAGGAAAAATCTAAAAAAAAAGAGGGAAACCTATGTAATATATAAACTTTATAAATGATGTAAGATTAAAAATCCGAAATAAAAAATTGTTGTGCTCAAGCAGTTCAGAAAGGGTCATTGGAATTTCAATTAATATCTCCTCTGGATTGGAAGGTGAATGAAAATGTTGCAAATGAATTAAAAATATCCCAGCTCATCCTTTGGGATTCGTATAACATTTGGGTACGTTTTATGGGCCAGAGAGAGCAAAATTTCTTTAAAAAATTAAGAAAGTATATGTGATAAACTTTGGAAAACAGGAATTTCTACTTAGTCGCAACGAATTTACATTGTTTTCCACCAATATGTTATGGAATTAGGGAACATACGCAGCGTAGTATATACCCAGGGACAGTACATCAGGAGGAGAGTCCAGTGGACAATGATATGACAGAACACTAGAAGGGAGTTGTTATCCCAAATTGGAAGTTTTATCAATATTATTAATCATGACTGATAATTTTGCATAGATTATTCTTTTTCCATAACTAAAAAATAGGTTGATGAGAGGAATTGAAACAAAAAAAGAAAAAAATAACGATATTACGCTAATCTTATATCTCGCGGTCCGCTATCTAAGAAATGATACTTGCACAAAAATACTATGTTATTTTAGCTGGCAAGGAAACGTAAAGAATGTGTACCTATCACATATAGCTACAAAACGAAAGATGGGAAAATTGTAGAATAAAACGTCGAACTCGAAAGTATACTAAAAGTTCATAACTGGCGTCCCGAAACATATAGCAGTATATTTCATAGTAAATAATTCTTTTGTTACACTCAATTCAATTATCTGCAGCGAACTCCAAAAATACAATGATTCGGAACACTCATTAAGATAATTATTTGGAGCTTCACAAAAATGAGTAAAAATCAGAAATGAGAATATTGCAGTCAAGTGGAATGTTTTTTTCCTCGCTTGAGCCCTTTTCTTTTCTCTTCAGTCTTATAATAAATATGCAACGCTGGTTCTTTTGTAAAACTTCTTGCGAAGAGAAATTCTCCAATTTTAACGGCTCTTTGACTGTAGCTTGCTTCTGCTGGAGAGTAATCCTCTTACCTCAGAGTTAAAACTTTGTCTTGAGAGAAAATAGCTTTAACAGTTTACCTTCGAAGGCGACGAACAGGTTACGAAAAACGCTAAGAACGTCAACGGAACATGGAAGTTCGACACAACATAGAGCACTGATCCGGACAGCAATTACTCTCCGGGCGAACACACTGTTCTCCGTCCGCAGGTCATTCTCCGCTTCCGTTTAGTACAGCAATTAGAGAACTTGAGAGAGCACTATTAGTTCCGGCCGAGTTGTGGACAGAATCCACGAAGGTCGTTGGTTTCCTCCTCCTGTCGCATCACTAAATGTGGCGTCTTCAAGACCGGTGAAACTAATTAAACCAATTATCGAGAGACTAACACACAACCTCCTCCAGTTTCACTTACAGTCAATTGATTTTCGATATAGAGAATAAAAAAAATGCGGTATGTAAGTGAAGTACAAAAATACAATTAGTCTTTTTAAAGTAGCACAAATAACTACTCTTCAGTTTGAAAAGTTAAGTAGAAGTGGTTACTGGCTCTATAAAGTTTCATTATATACACCAAAGTCATTTAAAGGTATACGTCAGGATCATTACTGATACCATTATATCAAAATAAAGTTTCCAGTAAAAAAACACACACCTCCAATACACCTTTTCATAAATCGCAAAGCGTAGATTTTCATTTAGGCAACACGTAAAAACATTGTATGTACAATAGCTTCCGAAGGAAGAGACCCAAGAGGCAAACAATCCAAAAGAACACTGGACGTCACTGATGATCACCGAAACTTCAAATGAATGAGGCGATTAAATCAACATCTCCCAACTAAGTTTCTTGCGGGTTCTGGTTTGCCGCCATGCAAAGCTTGCTCCTCCCATTTTCGACCCACTTTCTGAGTCTAAATATAGGATCGGTGTGATGCACGCAAAAGGTCGGAGGCAGCGAGTAGTACACTTTCTAAGAAAAAGAAGAAAACACATCAGAAATGTTCCTTTCCTGTTATCGCATGGTATCAGTCTCTAAGTCACTGAACTTTATTTTAAATGGAAATATAAGAGCTTCCCGTTTTATTTGGCATTCGTGGAACCCCCGCATATTTACACAAGGGAACTCGAAAGAATTACTTAAGAATTTATAACGCAAGTTCTACAAGATGAATTGCAGAATAAGAACGAAAAAAAAAAACGCGCCACATTGTTTCTTTTTGTAGATTCCAACAGCAACTTAATAATTTTCACCTCGTGTTTGTTTCGACACAAAGCAAATACTAAGAATTCTATTTCTTTTGAAAGAACAACTTGAGTACAAGACCCCAACTACAGACATCAGAGGAGTCGACAACCTTCTTCACTGATTACTTTATTTGGGCGCCGCCTAACGGCGTCTCCTTCATCACTTTCGTGGCATTCCTAACATATATATTTGCCTCACAATCAGAGTGATGATCTTAAAAAAGTACTTGATGCAAGAGTTCGTAAAAAAACAATTCTGGAAGAAGGAATCAATCAACTCGAAAACATACAATAGCATTGTAATTAATCACAACGGAGACAGAACGAAATTTAGAAAATAACTTTTCGAATAAATGAACAAACAGAATTTTTTAAAGCAAATGTACGTGAAAAACTGTAACTATCTGTTCACAGAAAAACGATGAAAGAAGATTGTTGGGACAAGGGTATTACCATATATTAAAATAATAATTCCACAAACCAGTTAAATGAAATAAACGATTACTATACTAATATAAATAACTTAGTTACATTATTTTGATTATAACATTATACCACAAAAATTATCATATTAGTACTTAACTGAATAGTTGTTTTATTACATTAATCACAATCTTAATTAACGATATACGAACTCTTAGTCTGAAGTTTACGCACATTAAAAGCAAACCAACGACAAGAAAACATTCACTAGGAGTCCAATAAACATTCACAAATTATTCAATGTAAAGAAAAATAATCGCAGAACAAATTGATAAAATGTTTCATGTATAAATAATACATTTGTCCCTTTTCTCAAGAACATGAAAAGACAAATACCAATAGCCGTGACAAATAACTACTGATTCAAAAAAGGTAGGATTTTAGAGAGAAGCGACGGAAATGATGCACGGCAGAGGACCAACAGCAACAGCAACAACGCCTTTTTGCGTCAGCCAGCAAAGCATCGCGTCTGTTATTCTTAATTTGCTGCTAGACCAAATAGCTCGACAAGATCGCTTTATCTGCGTGAAAAATATCGTCCAATTTGATGACACTTTCACAGTCGCTCGACATGTAATTGTATTTTTTACTCACAAACCGAAATAAATTATTCTCATCTAATAAAACTTTTGAATCCAAAGTAGATATACGCCAGGCAAATGAAACACCGCTGTGATTTACAAACTTAAACGATGAAGAAATATAAAACACATCTACAGTAAACTTTTTCAAATGAATTAATAATACCTTATATCTATTTAAATAGAACATAGCAAAACGGTTCGTCTTCTTTCACACATTCGTGATCAACACAAAATAATGATGTATTTTACTGGTACACACGAGGTTTCGTTCATAAAACGATGGTTTTCTCGCAAATATTGAAGAAACGTATAATGATAGCAAATTACTTTAAAACCTACATAATCACTATTGAAATTATCCAGAAACGATTTATAAATAATATTTTATTTTATTCGTCACTCTCAACCTCTTCGTGCAATGTACACGACGAGTCAGGAAGGGTTAAAAATAAGCTTTTAACACACGATGAAATAAATCTCTTATATATTAATAAACTCTTTGGAGATGTCCTCTGGTTAAGAAAGATCTACTCGATAACTCCTTCCAGACAGAATAAGATACATAAAGAAGAAGAAAGATCCCTTTCACTTGGAGAGTGCTTACGAAGCGAGAACAATGGGCAGCGAGAGATAGTGTAGCGTGAGCGTAACAGCGAGAGAGCGCTTGGAGCACAGCCGCGGCGCAGCGCGGATCAAGCCATCCGCCCACCGTCATCCAGCCAACCAGCCAGCCACCAGGGAGCTCACGCCCTTGGGACGAGAGAACGAGGAGTTGCGTCTTGAGAACGAAGCTGGCTGGCTGGTTGGTTGACCGGAAGTTAGTAACAAGTGTGTCAGACGCGCTCAATTGCACGGCCAACGACGAGGGCTTTGTCCGGCGCGGAGGCGCAGGCGCGCGAGAGAGAGAGAAAGAGAAAAGACGCGCGGCCGACGCTATGGGGTATTTCGTGATCTCCCGTTTTCGCAGAGAATTTTTCAAGCGGCGTCGCGGCCGTGCTGTACTTCTTGTGACCTCGTTGCGTAGAAGCTTGGAGCTGAGAGAAATTTATTTGGAGTTTTGAAATGTGGTTTCACAGCAGAATGGAGAAAGAGTTGTGATAAGAGTTAACAAGATGGTTCTGAAAGCAGCGAGGACCAATAGAAATGCTTATAACTTATGTATACCAGGATATAGTGCATTCTGAAATGACGAAATGAAAAAAATAATAAAAGGAAAAAAGGGGGAATGAGTAATACAATATCAGAATATGACTGTCTAAACTTTGTTTTAGTGAAATATTTTTGGTTTACAAAGAAAAAAAATTAAGTCCTTTACTGTGCACTGAAGAGTTTTACTTTCTATTTCGGGTTTTCATCACGCATTTTACGATGAAAGACATTCAAAATCTGGAGATAGAAAATGGAGTAGTAGTAGTACAGCGTACATGTAATAGTTTCAAGCATTTCAACCATTAACACCTAATACATATTTGAAAACAATAGCCAATCGCCTGCGAAAACGAATAACCTTTTTAAAAATTGTGCAATAGTACGAGGAGAAACGAACATAGTAGTTCATAATTTGTACTTTGAACTTACTTCACAAGAACTGTACACTTAAGAATATGGAATATTAGCTTTTGAATACGACACAAAGTATACAAATTAGAAAGGTGCTATCAAAAGATTTTAGAAGTTTTATAAAGCAAATAAAATTGATACGTGTTCAAGAAATTTTATTCATTAGATAGCTAATATTAATTCCGAATAATTAAAACCCTAAGAGTCTCTCACATCAAAGTATAAAGTTTCTTAATTGCACCTTTGCTCACCACCTGGACTTGCTGGCAAATTATGTCATCGAGCGATGCATGGAACCAAAATACAAGTCGAATCTCAACCACGAACAGATTTCTTTATCGTTCCAAGACCAGAACCAGTACCTTGCCTGCAAATTCAAAGTATCTTGGAATACATTAACGTTCGATTAATAATTATTTACATTATAAAAGCTGGATTCTCAAATATATTTACCAAAACGTTATACATTTTGCAGAAATTGGTGTAATTGCATTTACTGGCATGCAAGTATAAATGAAAATAATCATATAAATGTGCTTTAGTAATAATAAACTATTTAGTATTACAAATACTTTCACATGAACTGTTGTTCTAATCAAAAATAAAGTTTAACATCTAAATTATACTTAATTTAAATTATAATAATGTTTATTATTAGAAAATTATAATTCTATAAACTGTACATTTAAGAACGGAAAGAGAAGCCACATGACCACACTTCTGCGTTCAACTACACGCATGGCTTCTACCATTATTAGTTCAGATCGAATGTCACAGAGGTATCATAAAGGTAAAGGAATGTCAAAGGTATCGATAGTAAGATATGTATGGTTCCGGTTGATAAGGTTCGTAACCAGATATGTTTGAAATTTCTATTTTCAGTCATACAGGGTTTGTGATACTAATTTCTCTCTTCCACAAATGGAACTCGCAGGAGCCAGTACGTCATAAGTGAACATCCCAAAGCAAATGTACCCGCACATTGATGGGTTCAGTCTTGCTATTACAGAAGCAATCAAAACATTCATTAACAGGAAAGTTCCCTGCTTCCAAATGCTACGTTTCTGAGAACTTCATACATCGCCAACTTACTGAATTTCTTCAGAGACGCAACGAAACCGGAGATACGAGAACGGCAGAAGATCAAAGTAGCACAAAATATAATTCATTAGAGTAGAAAAAAAACTGTGTAATACTTAATGAAAAAATTAGAAAGATTAATACAAAATCATTCCAAAAAGACTTCCAAACATATGAAACAATGTGATACGAGATCTGAAAGAAAAATTTATTTTCGGAAAAAATTACCATGATTACAAATAGGTTATCAAAATGTTTCAGGAAACACCAGAGTTCAGCAAGCGCCTTTCCTACTTTGTTGATAAATACAATAAATTTTACTTATATTCCGTTCATTCATTCCTCTCATTGATTTACCAAATAATCGGAGAGTATCAAGAAAAAAAAGTTGGTGCAAAATGCGTGGTAAAATGAATCGATAAATCCTAGTAGACATAATAGTCCCTAAAGTACGTCTAATATTAGAAAGAATCGAGGAGGTGGATTGCAAAAAATCGACATTGTGGTATACCCAAAAACAGATATCAATTGAAGTCTTAATAATTTGAGATACTGAGAACAAAAACATATCTCGCACACATACCAACGTCATTTGACATCAGTCCAATAATTTATAACATGATATTTTCTGAAATAAATTTCGAAGACAAACATCGTAACTTGTAAAGAATTTCAATTCTTCCAAATCGAAAAGTTCAATGGTACACCGCATTTTCGCAAGAAGACAAAATCTATTTCGTACATGATAAAGGAAATTATTATTATTATTATTATTATATGAAAACGTCGTGTTATTACCAGAGAAAAGAGAGAAGTTTGTTGGCTTTCGTTTAGGCTGCCTGCAAATAATATTTGCTTATCGTAATTTGGTTATCGGATATCTATTATGTGTAAATAAAATTTCCCTGAGTTGCCAAAATTGACATTCGGGGAAAGCAATGAATTTTGATTCTCGTATGTAGCCGAGAGGACCATCCTACAGAGTTTTCTCTCCCCCTTAATATTTATTTTTATTTGTATTATTACCAACTTTCGAAGAGTATACATAGTGCTGATTAAATGAAAACTACACAAATAGTTTGAATTAATAACACATCACTGTAACAGAACGGGCAGTTAAGTAAGAACTCAATTCAAATTTTAAGAATATTCTCCACTGCTGGACTATTCCCGACGCAGCAGAAAAATGTTTCAATGTTTCATCACTACTCTTGACGCAGATAATACGTGAGTTCATACAACTCTCTCACCTAAGCTAATTACTAACACGTGTGACACAAATTATGACGGTCATAACTATTCTACTTCGTAAATAGCGCTTATGAAAAGAGCTTGTCGGTTGCAGTTGTCTGCTATGCCATTGCTCACCATCCACAGCTCGAGTCCGTCTGAGTACTATTATTCAGGCTGAAACTGTCAAATAATTTTAGAAGCATTCACATAATTCATTTCATCACAATTCTGAAATTTTAATAATGCACAAGTATTTATTATTATTATTATTATTTTCCTTCCAGAACTTAGTAACAAAATAAGAATATGATAAACATGTTAACATAATCTGGAAATCTCACACGATAAGGTGTGCGCCTGGACATTCCTTCAGATATGAGAACAACAAAAAACAAAACTCATATAATAATAGAGACATACAAACAAATGTATGTATCTATTATTATATGATATTAATTACAATAAACAAAAGAAATATAATAATATATCACAATAAAAATATGGATAGAAAGGAGCATTTTTTTCTTCACACTAATATCAAACAAAGATAACTTCAAAAAAAATTGTGAGACTAAAATATTAAATTTAAAAAAATAAAAATACAAAAACCAATTAAGATAATGGAGGGGTAAAGGATAAAAATTATGTTAAATTGCTTTTACCTTCCAGCAATCCTTCCTTTCATTGTAATACTGTACTGTTGCTTAATACGTTTGATAAATTATAAATTGATTCGCTCCGAAATATCGCTTTCAAAATAATGTATCTATTTTCCTTCTGGTTTCATGTATTTGTACTGGTTTTGTCTAAGTAAAATTGAAATTGTCCGTATGTGTCAACAACCATGCACTACATAAAGTTAACAAACACTTCATCAAGACACTGAGATCTTGACACAAAGCACATAATTAATATACCCTAATTAAATATAGAAATGAAATTACATCCACTTAAAATAACAATCGTCAATCGATATAGGTTTACACTGATATCACAGTTATGAGAAGCTCAAGGCAACGTTCTTGAATCAACTTCGCAGACAATTATTTAAAAGCACAAACAAGGAAGAAGCTCTTCTGAAAGTCTGTATACTCTCTACAGTAGATTGGTAATTTAATACACAGAAGGATCCAAGTCGTCCCCGCACATTTACCCAAGTAGCATACTTTTCTATCGTAATCATATTCAAAATAAACAAACCAACAGGAGATAGATTTTTCACAACGAAATGTTTAATAGACGAGTAGTTCTACTTCTTAAACTGTCACTCCTTTAATAGGGATATAATAAATGTCATGTATCGTCACAGGCAGAAGTGATGCATCACAGTAATTGCAAGATCAAAAAATTAAAATTCTGATTGAATAAATTATGTTTTCTTATTTCTGGAAACGTTTGTTATTTACGTTAGGATTAAATATAATCATGCAAATACTCATTGAAATGATATTCTCTCGTAATAAAAAACAATTTCTCACCACATCAAAGTAGATTCAGACGAAACTGACAAAAATGCAATTTCAAAGCAACTGCGAAAGTAGATTCAGGCGAAATAAGAAAAACACAAGAACAGTTTAAATAGTTAAGATAAGCAAATAAATTATACACATATTTTTTATACACATAATTATACACACAAAGAATTACCTGTCACGATGTTGCGACAACTCCATTAACAAGATACGGGGAAAAGTACATGGAAAGACAATTTTCGTATCCATTGACGAAACGAGTGATGAAGAAAATCGTTACGTGGCTAACATTATCATTAGTATATTGGAGATCGACGGAATAGATGAAGTGCTTCTACTTACAAGTGAGGTATTAAAAACTGTTAATCACTCCGCAATTTGTAGATTCTTTGAAAAATGTATGTTTTAGTTGTGGCCTGAGGGTACCAGAAACGATGACGGTTTGCTTTTTGTCTCTGGCGCAGCGCCATTCATTGTGAAAGCAGGAAAGTCAATACAAGCTTTTTACCCGAAATGGTGCACATTACTTGCTTAGCACTTGCTATGCTTAGGGTGGCAGAGGAAGTTAGAACACATTTTTCTCAAGTGGATTGCCTAGTGTCAAAGACGAAGAAAATTTTTGTCAAGGTTCCGTCTCGTAAACTGCTCTTCAAGTCCATGGCTCCCGGTATTCCACCAGAACCTGTCATCGCCCGATGGGGTACCTGGATAGATTCAGCAATATATTATTGCGATCATTTCCAGATGGTGAAGCGTGTTATCGAAAGACTAAATCCTGACGATGCCACTGCAATTGATACGGCTAAAACACTATTTTCAAACAGTGAAATTGAAACAGCTAGCCTTCATAAAGGCAAATTTCAGTTGCTTAACACAAGGAATCACACGTGTACAGGAGAAAAGTGCAAGTCTCTAACTTTAAGTTAACAAAATAGCATCTGATTTGAGAAGTGTAGGGGGAGAAGTTGGAAGAAGGGTATCTAAGAAAGTGGAAAATGTTCTTGATAAAAAGTCTGGATACAAAACTTTGTGTCGCATTTCTCAAGTGCTAACTGGTGAAACATTTGATACTTCCTGCATTGAAGTAGATCGCACTACCAATGATTTAGCGTATTTCAAGTATGCTCCAGTTGTATCAGCGGATGTGGTAAGGAATTTCTCACAGAACAAAAATGTGCTTTCCGAGAACAGGCGTTCTCTAACTGTCGAGAACCTGCGCATGCTTCTGGTTATCTACTGCAATAATTCTGATTAAGGTAGATTTTTTATACGTTCATTTTTCTACACCATACAAATTTGAGAGTTTAAATTAATATTAATTTTTAATTTCAGTTCTAACGTTACAGAAGCAAGTATTGTGCTGTACTCGCATACTCCGAAATGAAGAAAAAAAATTAAGCCTTTTTTTAGATCATTTTACTGATTTTTTAGATCATTTTACTGATTTTTTAGATCATTTTATTGGTCATTTTTTAGATATTTTTAGATCATTAAAATCCGGGCCCTGCTAATTAATTTGCAATCAAGTCTTTATTTCCTATCTATGCTATCCCTATAACAAAGGTTATGGTAATCACTCCAATATCGAGCGTTTTCTTATCAAACATGTTATTTACAGTACATTAGCGAGAAGGTGAAAGAGCTTTTTTACTTCCACAGTATATAATCTCCGCGTCCAAAACCTCTGACAGTGAAGTTTGGTCATCCGGAAGAGGAACTCCCAGGAGAGTCCAGCGTCCATAAAAGGTTTTCAATCGACTACCGATATCGAACGAGCGCCAGCAGTCGCCTGACTCGATTAAAACCGTCCGCCGTTGCAGATTTGCGCTGAATTTCAATGGTGACATCCCTCGGTTTTTGTACAAAGTGAAACTCGGACTCAGGTGAGGTTATAGATAAATTGTATTACTATGAGAGACCAGTTACAATTTAACGAAGGGATGTAGGAGGTGGGAAGGGGAGGGTGAAATATGTTCGAGGAGCCAACAAACGGTCGGATGCCTGCGATGTTCAATGCTGTCGATAAGTTTTAACTTCCTGACAGGAACCATGTCGTTCTATTCATCATCGTAACAGAAGTCTTTGAAGACACGTCGGAAGAGGAAACGCCAGGGAGATTGGAAAATATTGGGAGTGGGATTTTGAATGAAACTAGGTGGGTTTTTTGGAGCCTGTATTAATCCACCCACGGACACTAATATCTAAGAACATCTCCATTTCAGTGATTCAGGTATGTGCATTTGAAATGATTTCCATTTTAGGTGTATTCAAAGTAGATCAGATAAACATCTTGATTTTTCTAATTTAAAAAATCGGATTTTTTTTTCAAATTAATTCACTCTTAATTTTGTTTTTCGATACATTTTTTGAAGAAAAATTAATTATTTATAAAATTTATTCAAAAAATCAAATATATTAGCAAATAGAAAAACGGAAAACGATTTAATTTTGGAACATACTTCTCAATAAATAAAATAAAGTTGTATTACAATTGTGATATATTGTACAATGTCCAAAGCACTACTGCTTTAGTGTTTGTTATACGTTAAATCTGTTAAATTTCTCGCAAACTTTTACAATGACATTCATTCAATAAACTAGTGTTCAGCAAAAAATTCAGTAGTGTTTTCACTTGTATACTTATACGAGTATTATTAAACTATTATAACACCATTCTTTTAAATAATAACAAATAACGCCATTAAAAATCCAGTCGAAAATTTGTTCTTTCATTGAGATCGTATTTTTGCACAGAGCACTTAATAAATAAATTTATATTCTACTTATAATAGTATTGATTATTAATTTGTAGAGAAAAATATTTTTTTTAGCACTAACAGATATTTTATTCATTTAACTACCCGTTGAAAAGCAACAAAGAGATCTATAAAATAAAAACATAACAAGCAATATTTGTTGAATTTGATTTAAATCATTGATTTTTTTTAAATTCAGTCCCAATTAAAAGCAAATCCAAATCAATAATAAAACAAAACATACCCTACATCAATCTTCGTTTTCTTCTATCAATTATTTCGCCATTCACCAACAAAGTTTTGACTGAGTATTCTTTCAGGAAATACTACAAAAATTAAAATTATAAATAGTTGTCAATTAAATTTTTTAGGCCAGCTCAAGGATGTCGTTCACATGTGCATCCTATAAATAATGTACACCACCCCACAAGAAAAGAAAATGAGATCGAAAAACACGTAAATGGGTAGGAAGGACAAAAGAATCTCAAGTTCATCAAGCTCAACCAATTAACATTCTCGCTAAATGAAAACGTCAATGGTCTCGAGTCCCTGGAAGAGAACACCTCCCTTCGAGGGGAGCATAGCCCGCTGCCGAGGACATCTACATCGCCTGTCCAGTCTCTAAATATTTCGTATCTCCAGGGTCCATAGGCGCGTGCGTAGCGTCACGCGAGGGCCGAGGGCGTAGCAGGAGGCAGCGAGACGAAGACCAGAGCATCGGAGTGAGAGGCAGCCCATGAAGTATGGAGCTGAATGGGAAGAAGAGAAACAAGAGAAATAGCAATCGAAGGAAAAGGGAGCGGAGACGCTTAGGGGAGGAAGCGGTTGAGTCGAATACCGGAATGAAAGATAGAGGGAGGTAACTAAGAGGACGGAGTAATGGAGTAGACGTGGACGGCATGAATAATTGAGAGGATGTGGCCGAAAAGAGACTGCGTGGTGAAATGGAGAAACGAGGAAAGAGAAGGTGCGTATGTTAGCCAGAGAAAGAGATAAGAGAGCGTGAAGTTTTAGGAAAGGGGAGGGGGATGAATCCACAAGAGACGGGGTAGAACAAGTGACGAAATAAGGGAGTCAGTTGAAAGGGACGGAAGAGTCGAGAAAGGCTTGGTTGGAAAAGGGAACAGAAAAGAGGGAACGAGAGCCGGACGGCGCTGAGCGCACGCGGAATTCCCTTCGCGCCATAATTAAGGCGGAGGGCGGTCAGAAGCAGGGTGGTCGGTCGGCCGCACCACTGGGGCGTGGCCGGCGCCTGGACCCGCGGGCGGTCGAGCACTGCCCCATCGCCGCCACCGGGACGCATGCTGAGATTGAAATTGCGGTGGTATTTCCCGGAAGGCTAAGAACACTACATGCAACGCGCATCTTGCGTATGGCATTGATGATACTTCAGAAGAAATATTCTTCGCGGTTTTCGCACACCAATTAAGATTAAATTAAAAAACAATTCTATGAAATTACACATTAATTTATATGAATCAAACATGGGTTTTTATAAATAATAAGGGTCCCAACCATTTTTTTTAGTTCATTACAGTACATAAACAGCATCATTAAACACATTTTCAAACTATATCAAGATTATCAACTCTCTCTAATATTTCTCCGGGTAAATCTAAACGTTTAGCTCCTTTAAGAAGCATGGCAAACTTCAATAATATATACTAACATTATAACGAATCGTGCCACATACAAACACAATGTTCAAGGCACAACTTCCTCATAAATTATCAAACCTGTTCTCTAAACCCGTATACGAAATAATCCCAACTCTTCCTATTAGGAAGAGACCTGGAACGAAATGCATGTTAAACATCCGCTAGAAACTTCGAGTTGACGCTGTTACATTTACATGAGCTGCCAGAGAGCAATTCTTCATTCCTGTTTCTTGTTGGGTACATTAACTCGTAACATAAAACTACTTCCTCCGGAATCTGCCACCAGTCTACCCCAAAACTGCAATTTGTCGCTCACGTCTACCAACAAAAGATACACATCGAGAACCACAAATCGCGACTCCCATTTCCGCCGTGGGCAGCAAGTACTCCATTAGCAGGGCGAGAGAGAGAGAATATAAAGTCGGAGGCGTGGGAGATGAAGAGTCGGAAGAGGATCACGACGTCCAGCCGTGTTTCCGCGTGAGCGCTCTGTCAACGCAAAACCAGGTCCAGCTCGCGCCTGCCATGCCTAGTGGATGCCCGCAGGACTGGACTCGGAGTTGCCAGGCCAGAGGAAGAGTAAACGACCACAGTCCCCTCTCGGTTTTCATTATTATTTAAAGTAGTTTTATGTGCTTTTAAGTGATCACTTAAAGACGACTCGCGTGTTAATTGTAAATGGCTTACGCAACGTTGTTATAGTGGATATCTCGTAAATGGTCGCTTACAAAAAACAAAAAAACACTCACGAAAATATAAATTTTTAATTTGTTTTTGTTCGAGAGAATTCGAGTTCTTGTTCCATTTTCAAAATTTGTTTGCGATCAAATTTTCCCTTTTTGTAATTTTTAATAGGTATTATCACAATTCAGGCTGAAAATTCCGGACAATACATGCAATTAGTCATGTCTTTATAAATAATGAGGGGGCTTCAATTAATTTAACAGTTATAAACTTCGTTATTTTTCACAGACGAGATTTTTATAAACTTTAAAAGAACATTAAACGATTAATTATTCGACATTTTTCAGAAATACACATAAAGAGTGGTGATGTCGTCTGATGATATCACTCTCGGTTAGAACTCAATGAGAAACATGCCGAGGATAACTTCAAATAATAAAATATATTCAAATTATACAATTTTCACATAATGAATTGAAAAGACTAAGGAATTTCACCGTTAAGAAAAATGTATCAGAATTTTTACGTCTTGTTATAAGATCTCAGAAAATTTATGTTCAATTTTATACTATTCTCTTTGCCCACGAGGCAATTCTTCAAAATTCAATGCTAGAATAATTTTGTATTCATACACATAAGTATCAATTCTTATTTAAATGAGCACTAACCATCCAACTAGCGGCCCGAAGTTTCTTTTTTCCTTTTTACGGCCCACGAGTTCTAGAACATTTTATACCAATTTTTTAAAATAAAACATTGGGAGGCATAACTTGTAAGTACATGCTGCCAGAATTAATATTTAAAGTGACATGTGCGGTGAGAAAAAGTAGAAAATTGTGTTCGGAATTACCCCGTCATACATTACAGAATGAAAACATTTTATTGTTATACTAAAAATTAAAAGTACTTTTCAAATATAAAGAAATATAATATTTAATTTTTCCAGTTTGAAATAGTATAACCTTGTTGATAAGAA
The DNA here is from genome assembly GCA_002313205.1 of Laupala kohalensis. NCBI lineage: Eukaryota > Metazoa > Arthropoda > Insecta > Orthoptera > Trigonidiidae > Laupala > Laupala kohalensis. The sequence continues at coordinate 477,844 of NNCF01125921.1, read as the reverse complement.
TCAAAGTACACGTAACGAATAATAAAATACACAAACATGACTCATTAGTTTTATTCGTCGGGCAACATTCAGCCTGACCCCATCCCGTGACGATCGATCGATCGATCGAAAGTGTATAGAAAATGGTCTGTGGGCAAAGAGAAGTTGGAAAAGCGCTGGTTTATACCAAAGTACTATACATAATTATAACTTAAGTGGTAACGTAAAATATTAATCCGTTTCAAGACTGCTTAAAAATATAAAAGATTTTTATCAGAATTAATTATTTAAATTTATACCCCTTCGTATTCAAGTTCAGACAACATTTCAATAGAACAGGGGAGGATGTTTGAAATAGCGCCTCGCTAATGACTTAAGCAAGAGAGATGGGTATTCAAACAACTAACTACATACTACACTTTAATATTTCTAAGTTCTAGTGACAATTATGATTTCATCAACTTAAACCAGAATTCACCGATATACCTGCTATTTTAGTTTTACGGTCCCATAAAGTAGCCGCTATGTCAATCGAAGAGACGAAAGACGTTTAACTGTGTTACAGCTGTATTCTAAAGAAATTCATTTCGACAATTTGGTGATGTAATTTAAACTTTAAGTAATTGAATATAACGGATAGGAATAACCTTGCTTTGAGATATTATTTAAAATAATGTCGTCCGGAGAACGAAGGAGGTTGCTAACAAAATACTGCCTGTTGGAGTGAAAACTTCTTCCTTGAATTGCTATCAAGGCAGCTCCGATGTAACTTCTATACAAGGACTGCAACGAAGTAAATCAAACCTTGTAAAGAAATAAGACGCTGGCATAAAATATTCTTTGCTACAACCTGTTCATTAAAAAATACTCGTCACGTAATATTTATGACAATGCACTGCAACAAAAAAAATTCCTTCATCCACGTACTAGATATTTCCTTTCTTATGGAAATATAAGTTTTTATAAATGCATTCGGGAAGAAAGATATAGCTCGAATACTTTTAAATCCTTATATCCGTTCTATACCAGAAGAACAGACATAACTGAAAATATTGTTCCGCCAACAAATTATTTTACATTCGCGACGGTTTAGAAAAAAACTGTGAATGTTATTCCGAGAGTCGCGCTGCATTTTCCGCGGAACGAATCCAACAAAAGAAACAAACAGGTGTCGAGAAACAAAACCAACAACCAAATCGATGTTTTTGATCCCCTCCGGCCAACAACCCAATTTCCGAGATAAGTGAGCCATATAAACGTTCGTCATGAAGGAACACCTGGGGCGATCTGGAATCTCCCCTTCAACTTGCTACTCCTCCTCAGGTTGAATCAATTCAATACTAATCAACCAGTCAGGATAAGCTGAAGTCTTCCTCTTCCATCAGAGACAATCCTCCCTCACACGAAATACGACATGGAAGAGGAAAAAGAGCATGAGCAGGAATGGAGAGGAAAGGGGGGGGGGATAAAAAAAGAATTAAACTAGCAAAGGAGAAATCTCAGGGGAAATACAAACTAATGATTTAGGAAAAAATCATGCACGCCAAAATTATTAATTCGAAATGGTCACTCATTCTTCAGGAATTTTCCCATGCACTACGAAACAAATGAAAATTAACAATTTCAAGCGGCCATCTTTTACACCTCTTTTTTTTTTGTAATGAAGCTCAACCTCTGCCAACAATAAACCATAGGGAAAAGGAGATACGCAGAATGATAAATAAGCAAGCCATGTAAAAAAAAGTGCAAAAGAAGGTGGGAAACGACAGGTGGAGACAAGAGGAATCCGACCAAATATATTAGGAATGGAGAGACGATGGAGTCGGCGTAGGAAAGCGGGCGGATAATTCGTGAAGTGGGGTATTAAGCTAAGTCGCGGAAGCGGCCAGTACGAACGGATCCACTCGAAATCCTTCTCGTGAGCCCAAGTATTGGCTGGCGCCCGGACCGAACAACTCTCGCATCGCTACTCGACCGGGAAGCGGTCGTCGAGAGTTAAACTCAGGTGGAAGAAACTGGAACGAGACATAAACGACTCCTTACGTGAAAGATATGAGTTGTTTCCTAACGAATAGATGTTCGCGCGTGTCCAAAGAGGAGCAATTTCCTTCCGTTAAATTCCAGACACTTTATGAAAGTTTCTCTAGGAACTGAAATACAAGTTATGAAATCACAGGAAACTTTTATCTTCCGATCGGAACAGATTTCTGTCTTTTATCTCGTAAACAACTGCTACACTAAAATGAAATAAACTATACAAATTGATAAGGTTCGTAAATGTTGCTCAATAAAACAATGAATTCAATCATTTCTTCTTCTATATCTCAATCGAGTATGTTTCTTTCAAACCTGCGATTCTCTTTTGCCGCGTTTAATGTATCACCAAAATTACTACGTCAGAGAAAAGTAAAATAAAAAGACATGAAAATAATACCATTGCGATGGATACAACAGCAAAATAAAAATTATAAGCACGAAACAATATCATAAACAGTAAGCAAATAAAACAAAGGTCATGAATTTGCCAAGATCAACTAAAATTAAACAAAGATAAAATAGCAATACTACCATTTCTTATTTGATTGGTGTCCCAACATTAAAATTAAAAAAAATTGAAGCACGCAATGGCAGTTCGGAAGGGAAAATTTCAGTGCGGAAAAAAAGGTCACATTTGTCGCTTATTAATCCCCGAAACCCTGAATTTTATAACTATAAAACTCTAGTCAGTATTCACATTTATCTATTAGGTCTTTAAAATTTTCTGAAAAAAATCCATAATACGTAGATGCTAGTACATGATTTTTTTCCTTTAACTGGCGTACAGTAATGCACGAAGCTTTATGGACTTCTCCGCTAACTCGTAACCGTAGGGAAGAGACCGCCCTTCTTCTCTTGATATTTTTTAGTGTTTTTGTTAAAGTACTTAATCTGAAGCAAATATTACACTAATTTACCATTTGCTAACAAATGCACAAAGCTAATTAAACAAATATAAAATAAATTCAGGACTAATAACATTGAAGTTACCAATAAATCCATGCGAGAAGTCCCCCCCTCCCCCTCAAAAAAATTAATAAAACAACTAAAATAATAAAGAAAGTCTAGATGCGGGTTTGCTTTTTCGTTCAATAATAGGTGTAATTATTGGTTAGAATTGATAAATAAACCTTGCGAGTGGAGGTAACACCTCCTGGATAAGTAACAACTACTATGCTTCAACCGCGTTACGGTTGCTAATGTAACTGGACCTTTAAGATGTAGGAATCGCGAAACTATTTGTAATGATCGCACAGCAAAACTCTTGGTAATTTTATTATTACAGGTACGACGACCATTGTCACTTACTCTGTGTACAGACAAGAACCGTTAATATTTTTGTGAGTATACCATGTGGTTTAACTAAGTTTTTATTTTTGTTTGTTCGTTGGCTTGTTTGAAATTATAATACAGAGAAAGTTCCGACTTTATTAAAATAGGTTATTGGATAATCGTGGTCCAAGTGTACTTTCAGAACCAAAAACAAACCAACAAACAACGAATAATCCAGCGCTATCGGGAAACCCTTTACCGGTGCAATTCACCCGACGCACGTTGAACATGACACAACCATTGGAGAAGCGAACGCATAGCAGGAAGGTGAACAAATCAAGAAGTAGCCCGCTGGCACAGCGACACCCACCCTCGCCCCCCACGGTCGCCGGCATGATTAACGACTCGCGCTCATCCGCAGCCGCGACCGCGGCGGTAGTACGCAAAAGCCGCGGCGACGGAGCCAGCACGGTCGGGGGGATACGCGATCACGGCGCGCCGAAGAGGGAGTCAGCAGCAGCGGCAGCATAAATCGACGTGACATCGGAGCGCCAATAGGAAATGGAAGAGCCGGTTGGTGTACGGGGAGCTAAAAGCATCAGGGTGACAGAGAAAACTCAGGGGCGGATTCAGCGAACACACCACCGACCATCGGAAGGACAGTTTATGTCGTCCTAAGGTGCTTTAATTCTTGTCTCACTCGAGCTTTTGGTTTTATATCCCGTCACTTTATTCCACCATATAACTTGTCAAAACTCAGAGAGTGACCTTTGCACGTTCGGATTCAATTTGTAGTATCTCAAATATTCAAAAATTGAGATTTCTTGTTTTGTTCTGTCAGTTCAAATACTTTTCTGTAACGAAAATACGATTAAAAAACTGAAATATTAATTCTAACACAATTTAAAGGATGAGTAAAAAAAGTGAAACAAAACACGTTTCACATCACAAATTCTGACAGGACGCTTTTGCCAGTGGGGATAACACTCCCGTGAATACAATTTGTACACGGAAGTCATAGGTCACGGAAGTGGCAGGGGAATTATGGTGGTGACCGTGTAGTGCTGGTGGTCGCAGTAGCATTTCACGTGGTGACGTCGACTATGGTGACTGCGGTGACGCTAGAGCGAAAACGAGTGAGCTCGGAGTGACAGCGGAGAAGGAGTGAGCAGAGGTGAAGCATCGGCATCGGCGGGTGGCTTGTTTAAAAGGGAAAGCGCGCAGCTCGTGACCGAGCTGAGCCTATTACGATCAAACAGCGGAGGGAGAGAACAAAGCGTTGGCGCCGCCGCGCGGCTTCCCGAGACAAATTTACTGCGGGGGCGCGGGTGGATGGACTGGCTGGTAGGCGCGCGAGCGAGCGAGCGAGCGAGCGAGCGAGCGAGCGAGCGCTGCCCGTCGCGAGGGAAGCGCACCGGCATTCACCACGCAGGCGGGAGGGCGGGGGTGGAGGAGAGTTTCGCAGGTGAGGGTGAATCGAAACAGATCCACACGCAGGGGGGAGTGGGATGGGGACAACGAATGGATTAGGGACAGGCAATAGTTGATCGCTTCTGCAAATTGAGAACGAGGGAAGTGATTACTGCTAGCATTGTGAACCAGGTAATGGGCGGAGTATTGAAACAACCCTTTCGTTGGTAAAACTATTCACTTAATAGGAAGAATCGATAAGAAAAAGAAATTTAACATAAGTACGTACAAAGGATGAAATTTTGGATGAAGATAATTTGGAAAGATATAACACAATACGATAAAACCCCGCAAATAAGGATGAGAGTTCGAAAAGAGAACATAAAATGAAAAAAAAGTATATGTAGTTCCGAAACTCTTTCGGTCATTGAACATTTTTAAATCAATCTGTGAGTCAATCACACAGCTCTATTTACATGATCAGCATATTGGGAACTAAGACATTAAGACACATTAAACATTTTATATATTATTTGTTTTGTAAGTAATTCATATTCTTTACCTCTACCTGGACTAAGATCCGTCACGGACGGAGAGACGGGAGGAAGGTAGGGTTAGCGTTACATAATTATTGGGAGAGAGGACAGACGTACGCACCGTTACAGGTGCGTTATGGTGGAGACGGGGGTGTTAAAGAATGTTCATATTAGCGTTATGTAATGTATGGATAGCGTTAAACGAAGACTATGTGATGGGACACATCACAACAGCACTAGTAAATTCTTTTCTTTTATAAGCTACTTTTAAAGTAGCAAATAAAAAATTCTACAGTCCACTAATTCTACAATTCAAGTTATTCAGGAAGAAAAGAAATTAAAATTGAGATTATATTTCCTTACAGGTACTACAAAATTGAGATTATATTTCCTTACAGGCACGCGCAAAAATAATTAAATAATGTAAACAGAACAATACGTAATGTCTTTGTGATGCCTCACGTGTCTTCGAAAATACCGCAGTTTAAAGGCTTTGAGAATTATACATTTGTACTTCCCTCAGTTCATTATTACAGCGTTCTTTCTTTGGCCAGACACTCCACACAAGCCGATAGATTACGCCAGATTATGCATTAAAAACAGAAAGGCGAATAATACCATTTCGAATTAAACCATATGGAGGGAATATTAAATAAAAACAAGTCCCCTGGAATAAAAAGGGTTTCATATCAAAACAAGTATTTAATTAATTATATAATTAACGAGATACGACAAATAATAAATTTAAAGCGGTGACCCACGACATGTCAGCGTCAAAGGAAAAAAAACTCATTTAGCTAATCCCATGTTTCAAACGTGACACCTCCGGTTCATCATGCTTCTCATGGATGAGTTAATTACGTCACGAACTACCAATAATGCATCGGTCTCTCTTTATATGCGGCATGTATTCGATAAAGGTGGCATCACACTGCAGTGAAACGCTATACCCGGACAACGCTACAACACACACAAGCTGAGATCGATCCGGGGTCGCCGCACATACAACGGTAGCGCCACAGTCGCCTTCCTTCGCTAGCTGCTGATGCAAGGCTTGTTTCTATGCCCTCTGTTGCTAGGGTGCTGTTTTGTGCTGCGTTGCGCCACACAACCCTTTCGCTTCGGTGGGTTGGATTCCTCGCTGTCCTTTACCCATTCCCCTTTCATGTTTTTTCTTCTTCTTTCATTCCTCCCTAACTACCTTTCAGGTGCATTTTCCGCGGTCGATCATTTCCATCGTATACATTACTACGTCAAAGTCTCATTAAATTTGCGTTCCTTTTTTGCGAAACCGGACGGAGTAAATCTCACAAATGAAGTTTCGTACTTCAGAGCATTAAAAGGTGTGTGGGCTATTTCCTATTACTTCATCATTCGTATTTTCCTTTCCGTGATGACAGAATTTAAAAATTACATTTAGAAAAGAAGTTACTTGACTCATTTATTTGAAAAGGATGTTACTGGACTATTTGAGTCTTGACAAAGCTCCGACACGTTTGACCATGCTGCTATAAAAATATTCGTAGGGAATTGTACATGAGTTACGTGGTGCTTTATTGCGTATTATCATATATTGTTCATAATTATTATGACGTCCTCTATACATTGCTTAATGTATAATATGAAACCGAGAGAAATTTGCCAACAAGTAGGAGATGGAGGGAAAGTAGTACCTGCCACATAATCCAGGTTAAATTAGTCTAGCTACATTAAAGTAAATCGGGCATTCATATTATCGTACAGAATGTTATTCAATTTATTAAATTCGATTACTAAATCGCATGAGTTTAGCTAGTTATTCTTATTTCCTTTGCTTGCTATCAAAATATTATTTACCTCATCGGGACACTAGGAGTCACGGAGCAGACCATTATTATTACAATATTTCTCAATGCCAAAAACAACCCTGCGGTTTCCTTCCTGCAGTTCCATCGGTATTGTTGGCCTTGCTTGCTTCCGGAGAGTAATTTAGCTTATTGCTCTCCACGTCCTCCACATATGCAGTTTTAACTGCTTTTTTTGGCAATAAATAAATTGTTAAATTGTTCTTTAGTATTGTAACGAAACATGCGCGCACCTAGCAAATAAAAGTGTTTAAGTAACATCCAATAAACGTATTTTGCACGGTAATTTCACATCCAATTGCTCTCAACAAAGAAGCGAATGTTCACATCCACATGTGAATTGCAGTATTCTCACCGAACGGCTAAATTAAATTTCCATAACGAAGGTATCAAATATCTCATCTTCTTGGAAGAATAACACCACAAGCCATACAATAAAATGAAAAAATCAAAATGGACGGCATGCGACAACATTTTTAACTTTAAGTTCGGCCATACATCTAGAAACATGATTTTTTAGTGACAACTTCCACTTTTCCCAATTTTCGAGACTTACGTTAACAAAGCAAAAAGCGGATACATCATTTTCTTACAGAAACTTCATTTAAAAGTAGCCATGTTTTCTTTAATTACTGGCTGACATCCAGTAAATTTAGACACATGCATTTAAATCAAAGTAACAGCAATTAGCATTTGACACGATGTACATAATAATTTGTAATAAAGAAGTCTTCATTTTTCAGTAAACTGCGCTATAAGTACAGATATAGCTAATAGAAGCCTCAAGTCATCACTTGGTACTGGGGACAATCTACACTTACCGGAACCCATGTTTCACCATAGGCCATTGAAGAATACGAATGAGTTGAGAACATAATATTTTTGGAACTCATTAACAAATAAAGTAATTTGAACTTATGCATTTAACATACGCGGCTGAACGTCTTTTTTGTTATTTGACACTGTGGGCTATTATATTTATACAATATAGGTAAAAAAAGCATTTGTCTATAGAGAAATTGTCTTCTCTTCGGTTCATATTTATGCTTTCGCAAAAAAACATCATAATGAATATTGTTGGATTCCAATACGCAAACTTCTAAAACAATACATTCTCTTAACTAAAATATCGAGAAGTTGCGACAGAAAACGCAAGTAATCAATTGTTCAACGAGACTTTTTCACGTAATTACATTTTTAATTATCACAACTTTATAATAATTATCACATTTAATTAAATCAACACAATCCGCTGTTTTTGGTCAATACGAGATGTTGCAGTATTGTTTCTTTAAATTAACGTTATAGCTTGACAAGGATCAAAGTCTTTAGACTATTAATTGACTTCTGTGACAATCATTATATACACTGATTAGTTCATTCGAAACTGAGCGCATCTCAGATATTTTTTTTATAAAATAGTGACTTATAACTACTTAATTGAATATATTCTAGGAACAGTAGGAATAGTGCTATTGGGGTGCTGAAGTATTCTTCAAGCTTTCCACGGAAGTCACCTGCTTTAATTCATTTTCCATTTCTAAGTGCATGGACGTCGATTGCAGTAATCTATATCTCCATATCCCCATGGGTTTCCAAAAGACCTACGAGTGTTTCAGATCTCAGTTACTAAAGATTCCATACTTACTGGAAGTATAAGATCCTCATCAATTACTAGTTCCAATTAGATAACGAATGTACTAAACGGAAGAAAATTCTAAACTCTTCAGAAAACATATCGCATGCCATACGTTGTGAGAAAATAATGACTATGTATCAACGTCACGAGCAATTCCCCTAGCGATGAATTCATTATCAGGAGGGTAATTTTAGAAAAGCGATTTGACTTCTGAAAAAAAACTACATTAATATTAAAGAAAATTTCAAATTAAAAATACACAAGGTATGATTGGGTAGGGCGACAATCCATACAAAGTGTGTTAAAGCTATTATTTTCAATTTTTCAGTTTTGAATATAAAGTTGAAGTCTCTCACTCCAGAGTTTTATTGTACAAAAAATCGAGAGCAGAAAGACGAGTAATTCATTCTGACAAAGCTTCTTAGAAAAAAAATAGAAAGAATTTTCTTTCCGCTATACAACCTAACTCATCACAGCTTTTTTAAAACACTTTTGCATTTTTGGTCACAATTTTACTTATAAATTACTTTTTTTTGTACAGATAAACGCAGATACATAGCTCGAGACCATCTCTGCCACTAGTTGCTATTAATAATTACTAGTTCTCACTTAACCTTACTACAATGTCACATACAACTTAGGTTCAACAGACGAGTCCATTTTAATAAAGGAGTACATAGCAACATCATGCCACAGGCGAACCTCCCTTCCATGCGAACATGTCCTTCAATTTGTGTGTTCCCCAGAGGTCACCTGAACGAGGTGTGGATGCTAATATCGGGTTGTCCAAGCAAAAGCATGAACTAAATACATAAAGACAGTTCCATCTCCGTGATGCTACCCGTACATTACACATGTCAATTATAGATATACGGGCTCGTGTTTTCATTTACATGCGCTGCCTTTTCTCTATTCATAAGTTCGGATAACAGTAATCAAGGCAAAACCTCGAGGATAGTTGTCTTCAAAACAAAATCATTTCGCACATCTGTCTCACGAGAGAGCTGGTGTGAGTTTTCCAAAACCTAAGTCAAAATTCAAACTTAAAATATTCAATATTGAAACATCCTTTATTTTTATTCCATCACTATTTTTCCGAAATGCAATTAGCGAAAACCAACACATTTGTATATCAAGGTTAGAATTTCAAGTTCATTTGGTCAATTGAATGTATAGTTATTCTTTTGTAATTGATTGAATACTACTCAGAGTCCGAAAAAAAACTGGTTAGATTGGGTATGTACAGGACAACTTCATACCAAATAAGAAAAATAAGGTCCACGTATCTTCACATTCTTTGCGTCTCCACGTATCACACATATCTCCACATGGGCTTTGAAATTTGGCTCACGCGCTCCCTACGCGGGGTCCACGAACACCACCCACATTATTTCGAAATTCGGTTAAGATTTTAAAAAATTAATTAAGCGATTTTAGATACAATAGCGGAGCGTACAAAATCTACGCAAAAGACCAGAGCTTCAAAATCCAATATACGCCATCTTCCAGGGTGGATCTAATAATAAGTACACTACTCAACGATATTTCCAAATGCGATACCGATTTTTTCTTATTGAACGGTAAAATTATTCTAAATTGTCATCCAGCGGAGACAAAATATCTAGAGCTTCGAAATTCGGCATGGCAAAATTCGAAATCCAGGGTTGGATCCAGTGGACCTCTAAAGGACTTTTTTTTAAGTTCGACTGAAAGACTCACAGCAACGAAATTTGGCACAGACAACAACAAGATTGAGTCAAGACTTTAACAAAATAAGATTTAGATTTTTTATCTCATGTTTAACTTATTCATAGACATTGAATCACTACAATGAGATGCGTTATACTGCTAGGTATAACTGGTTGCATCTCAATTATATACCCTACTGAGAATATAGATACAAAAAGTAAACGTCGGAATACAGGGAAAACCTTTCATTTCTTATCTCATCAAGAAATAACCAGATCAAGTCTTTTCTCCTTACACTCATCTTCTTATTAAATCACAAACATCAAGAATCTGAATGTCATTGAGACTGGATACTTGTCCAGCAAGAAATAGTTAAATAAAACTTCAATTTTTTTTTCACTTTTATATTGTTTTAACTTTTAGTGAATCTAGTGAAAAGATAAGAGGGTAACACAATAAAAAATCAAAATCAAACGGATTTAAAGGTGCAGAGCTGTGGTTTAAACCAGTCAACTTTCTATTACCTACACGAAAACTTTCTCCTCAATTTTGAGGGATAAACTTTTTAAAAATTTCAATCATAATTTTAAAAATTTAGATAGTGAGAATTTGCACCTCGATCTACACGAAGGAAACTTCCATTTCTCTGAAGTATCTACGTAAATAGGAAAACGTAAATACGTTTAAACAGACTAGTTTTGAATCAGTAACTGCACAAATTGGTCAACTGAAACCCAAAATAAACATTTTCCAAATTAAGAAAAACCTATAAATTTCCGAAAAGTTTCACCTTCCTTTCANATATATATATATATATATATATATATATATATATATATATATATATATATATATATATATATATATATATATACACTCTTAAAGGGAATACATTGTTTAGAAAAAGAAATTCCCTGTCTCGACGTCGTGTCAGGCAGGATGGGTTGTCTTTGCTGACGAGCAGCCCGAGACGCGGCGCGGAGGAGGGGGCTGCGTTTTGTGCAATTGGTGGCGCCGCGTCGCGCCCGGGACGCCACCTCGCGACTGTCACCTCGACGCCTCATCCACCTCTCGTCCTCACATAGCCCAGCGCGCCTCCGACACCTCCACCTCCTTGGCGTTCCCCACCCGCCCGTGCGACACACGCCACCGTCACATAAGGGCGAGCGGCAGGCTTTCACGGCTGACATCCCGGCGACGTGAGACGGTTACCCGGCTGTAGCTGTAGCTGCTCCTACTGCTGCCGTCGCGAATAACTGTCTCCAGATGAAAGGGCTGCTTGTGTCACGTACTGCCGCGCTACCTTAAACGCATCCCCGAGGGAAACGTCTTGTAGGATCTCCTGTTATCTGTTAACATGGAGATATCAAGAGATACGAGGAAATTCCAAAATACGTTATGAAATTGCTAACTCTCAGAACATTCTTACCAGTAGGTTCAACTTCGCTCTTCAAACAAGCTAAGGTATTGAAAAATTAAAATTTTAATACTCGTATAAGTACTAAGCGAATCTAAAATAGTAATAAATTTGTTACATCTTAGTTATAACTTGTAATATACCATCTTTCATCGCCACACGGGAACCGCATATGTAAAACAAATTAAGTGTTATTACTATTTTCTTTCTAAACACATTTAGGCCCTACCTCAAATACACTCCAGTAAGGAGTAACAAAACTGAATCAAGGATACAAAAATCAAGCAAAATTTATTTAAAGTAAAAAAATATGAATTAAATTTAGTTGTATAAAGAATATTTGTCATACTGTCCACTTGATTTTTTAATTCATAAGGCCTTTTCGGTCGCGTGGCGGCCATCATCAGTGCTGTTACAAATAAATGAAAAATATATAGAATAACATTGTTTTGTTCGACATCATAGATTTTGACGAAAATTAAATAAATAGAAAATGAAATCATCACAAAACATGAACCAATGCCTATCAAAACGTTGTATATGTAATGATTTAGAAAAGAATTTTTCTATGATGAAAATCAACTGAGGAAACTAGTATTACCGGTCTCCATTGGTAAAACGCCAACCGTGGCCGGAGCCTCGACGTAAGACAAATAAATAAATACACAAAATGGATAGATGTATATGGTTCTCACAAAACGACGAATAGATGCTCAAAATTATATCGGACAATACTGACTTAGGTACCTCTCATAAAATGTTACTGGGTACCCGAGAGCTCGCGATTTCTGAATAACTCCGCTCAGCATGAATTTTCACATCGAAGTTCCAAAACAAAACTATAATTAGATGAGATACACTGCTCTGTTGGGATAAGTGATAACTATTATGCCCATCGACGCGAAGGTAGGTCGGGACATACTGCGATGCCAAAAAGGAAGGTGGGGATGAGGGACTACGATCAAACACTGGTTGTATTTGAAAGGACAGTATTTGTAAAAGCAAAAGTGTCCCGCTTGTTTTGTTTAACATTCCTGCGTTGGAATCGTTCCAATATTCAGGACCCATGAGTCGAAACAGCTTTTAGAGAGATAAATTTAAGTCTGGAACTAGTCCACATAATTAGTTTTCATAAAAACAGGACCGCACAAAAATACCACCAGAACACATTTCGTAATATGGTTCAATTATATGCTTCCACCTTTCGAAATTAATGTTGCCAACCTACTTTAAAATTATAAATACTGATTATTATATGGACTCAAAATATTTTGTTTTTAAAGCCGATTTGTACTTCCAAATTTTAGGGACAAGGTCGTCAAAAGGGTTCGAATCCTACTCACTGCGTCGATGTTTACGAACGTTCTTTTATCCTTCATTTCATGTACATATGAACATACTTCTAATGACCTCGATGAGCCCTAAAACCCCACAAAAAACATACTTCCTTGTCATCACTTGATACACAAGATGCTAGCAACAGAAGGAAGTGCATCACTACTAATTAGCCGTACATCAATAACACCCCAACACTTTTGAAGAAATTGAGAGGAAGAAAAACAAAAAGAATTCAAGTTTAAAATAAATGTTCATTTTAAAAATGTTATCAAAACTTTTACTGGTAGTCTTGACACATCGGGTTCACAATCTAATTAACTCCATGTCGATCTTGCTTCTGTTTCCATGGTAATTTTATTAACTAGCCGAACCTCCTTGTCCTCAAGTAGCTTCACTCCACCTTACGTATCATTTAAGTAATGGGTAATTTTTAAAATTTTCTTTCTCGTAAAAACAAAAGAAGCATAGAAAGACTGAAAAATTTCGCATGAATTCTATTAATTATAGAGAATTTTACAAACTGTTGCAATATAAAAATTCCCTTATTCCTATCTCGTATTATCACATAGTATCGTTTAAACAGCACACCACCCATGAATACCCTAGCACACCAAATACATCATAAGTTTGACTTCAGACGTTCGAACATCTCTCGTTAATTTATCGTACAATACACGACGCGTATTACTTGGCACAGTAATTTAACTCAAAGGGGTATATTTTAATTGAAAATTGACTATGCGTAGTCATAAAGTCGGGTCAAATGTAAAAAAAAAGATGAAGAAGTGAAAACTTGTTTTTCAAGTCACTACAAGCCCCGTATAGTCATTCGTTATTTCACCCGCTCATAATCACAATGAATCATTTCATATATGATTCACACAGTAATCGCTAAACAACTAACACGTCAAGACAGAACGAATGACACTTTCCTATTCGACAGTACACAATGTATATCAAGCACCCAAGAAATGCAAACATTACAAAAAATTAAATGCTGTAAAAATACAGAAAGAAATCGAAACAAAATACACATGCATGACATTTTTTCGGCGTTAGTCGATAAAACCACTCAAATCGTTCACGGGTAAGGACGAATTTGTTACATGTTTTATGCGCCGAGTATCAACACAAAACACGTACCAGTTTACCCAGCTTTCCAACCATGACACCAGGTTGAATTCAAACATATTCTTTTTTTTTAGTTTTGTTCAGGTCTGCATTGAAAACTATGAGGAGTGTGCCCCATCCCAGTTCTCACATGTCCCACACTCCCGTTCGCTTCCTGCCCCTCCGGCAGCACACAGCGGACTAGTTTGATCCGCCCCGCTTTATATCCTGAGGCAGAGAGGCGCCTCCGATAAACCGGCGCATTAATCTTTCCGTGCATGCAGGTCGATAGCCCCGCCGAGGTATAAATTCCTGACAGCAGTAAACTCGACTGCAAGGCGTGGGGGTGGGGACGTGACGGCGGAGGCAACGCCAGTACGCGAATCGCGGCGGCAGCAGCACACTCACACGTGTTCCGATGAGGGTATGAAGTCTGAGAGGCATCGGGCGCATCGCGCTGCTGGCTTTCGCCCGGTTCCTCCAAATAGTACGCAAAGCGTGGGAGAAAGAGAGAATGGGGTTGAAATGCTCACAAGTATCGAAGCGCCTTTGAGCTGAATGGGAACGCCCCGAATACGCGAGTGCGCGTGATCCTAAAAAAAGATGAAAATATGTACCTCAAAGCTCTAAGATGATCCCTTACACACAAAATTGCAGTTATTTGTGGATACAATATGTAATAATTTTATTGATTTGGGTTGGAATAATGGATTTATATTTTTAAGAGCAATCATGTAAAAGGAAAGCTGTATAATACGACACTCTGGTTAACAAGCAAATTGGTCAATTTACGAGTGAACGTTTCACATTCACGTTAAACAGTGATGATGAAAGTAGAGTACGGCAACTTAGGTATCGACAATTAAGCGTAACTAAATCGCGAAAGAACCTCCGTGTGATTACTACAGTGTCATTGTTTCGCCGTTAAGCTGCGTCGCGCATTTGTAAAGCCTCATCACCGACGCCTATTGTTTCGCAGGAACGTGGCGCAAGTGCCGGTGGGGACGTCGGTGGAAGGAACGGGCGGAGAGGGACGAGGGCTTCACGAGCTCATCGGCGCGGCAAGGCGAGACGAGGCGGCGCCGCATCGGAACTCTCGTAACGGAACAACGCGGTCTCTCAACGCAGAATTGAGGCGCGCGCTAGCGAACGTTAGCGAAACGTGGGAAACGTGAAAGGGCGTAGTGAGCGAGCGAGCGGTGTGGCCGGGACGTCGAATAGCAATGCTGGAGTAGGGGTTTTGCGGCGGGTTTATTCGCGACCGGCTTCGTCGACTCTAGATCGGGGTCAATGTTGCGAGGAACCGCCGACATCCCTCGATGCACGCAAGGACGAATGGACCGGTTCGATTCCGAGCAGAGTCGGTCCCGCCTGCGCGAATGGGAACATCGATTCCGGAACAGGCGAGCAAATACAGTGAAGAAGGACAGCGCGTAAAGTGGTTGTAAGGAAAGCAAAATAACATGAGCCAGGTGAAGAGAAATAGTTCGAAGTAGGTAATCTGCCGTGGGAAATAAGGTAAACCGGAGCAGTAATAGTATTAAAATAGGACGAATTTGAACAGAGATGTAGGCGTGAGAAAAATGAAAGGTAGAACGCGTTTGCCGAAAATGGTAGATGAATAAATGATGGCGTCTGTGGTTATGACCATTCGATCTCATGGATGTGGCAATAACACGACAAGTAAGATGGATACGGTAAACATATTGCATTCGATGGAAGGATAAAGAGAAGATAAGGACTCGAAAGATAAGTTTTTATATAAGAGGCTACTCGACGACCAAAGAAGCGAAGCGCGTGAAGTAATTCGACAGAATATTACGACTCGAATACCAGGAGACGAACGCATAAGATGGATACTTAAGTAAAAGGATAGATATGCATCGTATATAAATCGACGGTCAGACGGATGAAAGAAGAAAAATGCGTGAGATGAAAGAAACAACAAAAAATAGACACTCGTTGATGCCTCGAGGATCATGAAAATCTCGAGATCTATAAACTATTTCTTTAAAAAGTATAATAAATTATAGGCGGTAGTGTAAAGATTTGTATTACAGCACAGTTATTGAAAATATACGGAGCCTCATGATGATAAAATTACGGAAACAATATACCTCATTGCAAGTGACTACAAATAACTAAAAAAAAACGCGCCGCAGAACAAGGTGAAAGCGAAAATACTAAGAAGAAAAAGGAAGGGTATATTAAGGTCCTTACACAAAGATTCAAATTGTTCTACATTAAAACCTAAAACTCAATGACACTTCTATTTGCGAGGAAGGTAAGTAAAAAAACGACAAATGTCTTAACAAAACATAATTTTATAATGGATAGCTTTTATTTTAGTAACAAAAGCATGATTAATCCAAATAAAGCACAATGATGACGGAATCAAACAAAATGTGTGTCCCTCTATATTAGTGAGATAGCTTTTATTTTAGTAACAAAAGCATGATTAATCCAAATAAAGCACAATGATGACGGAATGAAACAAAATGTGTGTCCTTCTATATTAGTGAGTGAATATACAGGTAACAAAGAATTGCAATCGAATATGCTATGGGTGAGTTTACTTATCGAAGTGTAAAGAGGCGACCGAGATCGTGTCATCCCACACGGGTGCGTAGGCCCGCATGCCAAAGACCTTCGCGGGCGGCCTAGACCTGCGCAAGGTGGGAGAAGGCAGTGAGCGGGACGGCCTTTGACGTTCAAGGCTCCCCGTGCCAAAAGGTTCCGTGCGTCCATAAGGGCATTGTATTGCATGGGTCACTAGTTTTTGTACTCTGGATGAGAGGGAAGTTCTCGATTCACATACATCCATTTCCACATACTAAAGATTTTTGCGTTTGTTAGCACAAAGTGATGAGTAAAGCAAGGGTATCAACAGATAACATTCCGAAACGAACTTCTCCAATTTTTTTTAACCATCACTTTCGGCATTAAAACAGTATCATATTTAAAATATTTTATTATTATATTCAGGATAATTGTATTTCTATGATATTCAGGTTAATTTTATTTCGATTATATTCCGGATAATACTAATGTCATTCCTACTCCAAAACTGAATCCATTCAAATTGGCGTGAATGATCGGGCAAATTTTACGGGACAAATATATCATGCACACAAAGAAATAAACGGGAGAGGAACTCTTGAACACCATCTGTTTATATATCAACATCTGCACTCTTTTAAACCTATCGGACAGAGTAGATACCAGTTTATCCTTATTACGGGCATTAAATTTCACGTCTTACTTGATTAAAAATGTAGCATTTGATGGCGATTGGGGAGGTGCGTTGACATGAATCCGCCCTTCGCGTACAACAATACATTACTTAACACGGAATAACGTTCTTCATTAACTATCTCTACATTTACAATATCATGGTATGATGTCTATACATAACTGCGAGAAATCCTTAAACAAAGGTATATTAACTTTGCTTGCGATTTCGGTATGCAGCTCCGTCAGTTTGGAGACCAAAATATTGGTGATAATTCGAATTGTAAAAAATATCCCTCGCAAAAAAAATTAATATCTGCCAGTTAATTTCATTAGAATTTAATGTCACTAGTTTTATTAGTTTTTATTACCCTTAAACACACAGTGCAGTTCTCATAATGCACCATGGGTTTCACAACTCTATTGCAGCGCAGTCCGATATTAGACAGCTCATACAAAGATATATGACTAATCAATCGAATAAATACAAAATAAGGTTTTAACATATATAACATGGTAATAAATGAATGTTAAATTTTCAGATTATTTGTACACCTATTTTTATAAAGGATTTATACCACTGAGAACACGAAGTAAAAAAACTATTACTTCGGTTAAAAATCAAAACACGATTTCATGCAGAAACTGTATTTTTTTATAGTTTCCATTTCAGCGAATACCATATTAAATGTATTTCCGTTACATATATTTCACGTTTTAATGAAATAAAGAGAACTACTTAATAAAGAGAAAAAATGGCGAAAATTATTAATCATAATAAAAATAAATTTTTGCATTTTAAAGTTTTTTTTATGGTAACGGAAAAACACTTCTGGTATTTTAATTTAACGTAGATAGCCCTGGGCACAGTATGTTCAACACTTATCTCATTCCATACAGCCGCTCGCACCAACACTCACCTGAAATGCAAAACAATCGAATTAATACACATATAAACGAAAATACATTGAGCAATAAAAGCTGTTATTATAACCGCAGCTATTAATACAAACAACAATATAGACAAAAGAAACTGTTGCCAAATGACACACTCCTCACATACGTTAAATGTGAGTCATTGAGTAGAGCTACTTCAGAAGCAGTGCCTCGCCCTTTTCTCTTCTTTCTAGAAATATGCTTCGGTTGAAACTATCATTTAGTCCCAAGTCTTAGATTACTTGTCACAGAATACAGATTTTAGGTTTTAAAACATCAACAAAATATATTTACACTTCAAATATAAATTAAACAATAAAATGTTAACAATATTGATAAAAATATGTCTGGTACCTAAATAAAATCACTAAACATGGTACCTTCACAAAATCAAGGACACTAAAATTTATTAAAGGAAGCTAAGCCACCCTTATGTAAATAAGTGTGTGTCGGGAACGAAATGTAGTATTTTATTTTCTCATATACGTAGTATATAGAAAGTATTGTAATCGTGAAAAAAAAAAATCGAAAACGAGATTTTTGCGGAAATATCCGTTTTGGAGCCCCCTGATTCCGAAAAAGTTGTTTTTGGCTGGACGTCCGTCCGGTCCGTCCGCCTGTGCGCAGCACTCCTGACCGAATGGAAAAATATTTTCTTTTCAGTTTTCGTATTTAGGGTAGAATTTACTTCTGACATAAGCATGTGCTTTTAATTTTCGTTTTACTTGAACACAAAGGGTAGGTTTTACTTGAACACATGAAGGTCGAAGAACAGTTTTGAATATTTTTCAAAAACTGGTCCAACGATTTTGCTTAAATATTACGTACACAAAGTGTAATTAGTATATATTACAACTGCATTAGCAGTATTTCGCTTGAAAGTTTGGTATATACGCAGTGAAATAATTTCCATATGCTGTACTTACATATTTGTTTACTATTTCAAGAAACTTGAATATTATTTAACATGGATGAAGCAAAGGTAGAGTAAAATAATATTCTGAATATTTATTTTACTATCAAATCTCTAATAAAAGACAGTAATAACTTGAATTATTGGCTTTGAACCCGACGAAAATGTTATAGTTCATTACTTTATCATACACTTTTTTAAATAATGTGTTGTTTCATGCACTTATTACATACATTTTCTTCTTGGGGCTTTAGGGCTCGTCCTTATTACATACACTCGTTTTATTACACAGACACACACAAACAAACACATACACACACATATATACGCGGTTTGTCCCGGACAAACAAGCTTATATACAATCTTTGGATTCAC
>NNCF01125921.1:432134-457955 GCA_002313205.1 Laupala kohalensis | reverse complement strand
GGACAAACCGCGTCTTAATAGATGTAACTACCAAAGTTTCGGCCATCGTGCTGTGGCCTTCTTCAGGGTAATGTCAGAGTCGTACAGACCTAAGTCGCTGACGTTCTCTGCTCCAAAGATTGTATGTTTGTAGATGTGTCATTTTAATAAGTTACTTTTAAAAGGAGAACAAACGAATGTATGCATCGTATGTTTCTCTTGGTATCGTGAAACTTGCACCCATGCGACCCCTACGCACAAGTCGTAATCTCACATCCGGTGACTCTGCATCTTTTCGCTGCGTAAGTTTACGTATCAGGTGTGTCCACTGCTCCTTTTGCCGGATTTTCTTGTTATCTTGTGCATGCTGCGTGTCATCTTGAATGTTCGTGTATATTGTTTGATACGTGAGGATAATATTTTATATTGTTACTTACTGTTTGAAGAATTAACTTGGCTGTGTGTTTTTTTTTCTTGAAGGTAATGTGTGAAAAGTCTTTTTGTTTATTTTTCATGATTTTTTTAATTCAATGCTTTGTAGCAGTTTCAATCTTAAAATAATATTGTAAACAATATATTTTAACACATACAGAATTATTTGACGAGATAGATAAGGAGCGTTACGAAATAAAAGGAGGTAAATAAAACAAACAGTATCACCTGTTTATCACCGAAATTAATCATGGATACGATCAATGTTTATTAATATAATTTTGCAATTTCAGATAGGAAAAAAATTAACTCTTTTGTTTCAAATTAAATTATATAAGAATGTTGATGGTCTGCTGGCTTTGTTATCGCGTTAATAATATCCTAATTATCTTTATATTTATTAATAAATATATATTTTTAAATAGAATATAAATCTTACTGATCTTATCTCTCCCGAAAACTAAAGAACATTATATTAGAGGTTCTTTTATATAAATGCTAGTAAAATATTTCTTTCATAAACTTTTTAAATTGGGTAAAATGAAGTCGACCAAAATATGGAGTAATATGTTAAAATCGACCCTCTCCTAATAGAATGCTTTAATGCCGCTCTCTAGTCCAGACTGAGAAACGTATATGAGAAAGTATGTGCAATGATTTTGCACCACTAGTTTGTATTTGACATGAGTTTCACAGATAATAGTATGCTTTAATACATATAAAAGAACTGGTTATTTCCATCATATTGCAGCACAAAGGATATTTTTACTATTGCTAGGGTGCGAACACTACTAGGCCTACGAAAATATAAAAAATCAACAATCTATTTTAAGTATTATTCAAGAAATCAAGATCTTTAAGAGCTTTCCAAACCCTTTAGTTGTTATTTGGGTTGTCTATACAAACTAAGTGGCTGGCAATATTTGGACGTGCTGTAGAGAAATCTAAGTTCAGCAACTTTGGTAGAATGTCAAACACGAAAACGCACCACGCACGCTTCAAGTCATAAGAACTCAGAGAAGACATCTGTACTTGTTCCCCAAAGATATAACCCTATCTCTCAAAAGTATCGCAATTCTAGGTGTGTTAGCAGCTAAGCTCATAAAACTTGTGGAAACGACTTTTTCGAAACCGCGCCACTTTCTTCAAGACGATGCAGGAGTTCCCTGTCGCGTCTTCTAGGCGAGGTCTTTATGCGACGAGCTGATAAAGTTACGACAGCGCGACAACAGCTTTCCGGAAAACGTAGAGGATCGCAGTCTTGAGCCGCATTACTCACGCTCCGCGATACACGTTAAGAGCCTGGAACTTAATTAAACTCGAATTGAGTAATTAATTGGTTTGTGGACTACGCCGCTTTGCGCCGCCAACTTGATAACAATTCCATCTTTGTGGATCAAGCCAAAGCAGAGTTGTTCGTCCATGAGAGGAACATCTTACGAACACCCACCCCGTTTCGAACCACTAGTGGCAGAAAGAAGGTTGGGGCAGATTCAAGTAGCAACTAGGGCGTTCCTGCTGTCCAATTAAAATACATTCTCCCGCGTCGGGAAAAAAATTGATGACAGTGCTTCAGAAATGAGGAACCTGGCAGAAAATGACCCTTTTAAATTTATAATTAAAAATTCAAATAATGCGTTGTTTTTTTCACTCTTTCTAGAATTCTAAACTCAAAAGATATTAAAAACTTACAAAAAAGTAATATGCATGTGACACATATTTACAGATTTCCTATTAGAGATATTTTCACAGATGTTTCGGCGGAAATTATTCAATATCTTGTTATATTTTAACATGTGAACATTAAATTTCAGACGTTTTAATTCTACATCCGTCTTCAGCCACGGACAGGACCGGTACTCGAACCAGATTATCTCGGTTGTCGAAGCGAGAACACCATCACTTGGACAATAGTCCAGTTGTTATAATAGCATGCTTCATGAAAAAAACACTCCCATATTCCATGTATTTCTTTATTTATCTCGACATGATGCGCAGAGGAAGTCCACAAGTAGGCGTGGTTCCGCTGGCAATATCTCCCTCGCGCGCATCACATTATCTCGAGGAAATAGTCTAAGTGGTGAACGAAGGGATGAAACAGAGAAGTGGAAATGTCAGGTGGCTGGAGAAGGGAAACCTCCAACAGATAACCAAATTCTCAATTTGGTCACGAGGCAAATAGAACCAGCGCTCACCTCCAATACGCTGTTTTGTGTTAATCCTAACTACGAGTTGAGGAACGTGTGAGGGGGAGGGGTAGACAGAAAGAAAATGAAAAAATAAATGTCTTTCTCTATAAATACAATTTTTATAATAATTTTTTTTTACTGAAGTATAATTTCATGGGTCAATTGACTTATGAAAAAATCACGTAAAACGGGATACAACCACCATGGAGGAATAACTGCATAAATGAACAAACATTCAGAAAATTTTGAGAGAGCGAAACATGTGAAATTCAACCAAAAAACACGTTAGATATGCCAAAAAACGAAATTTCTAATCCTTACGAACGGGATAGATAACCTCAAAAATAATTTGTTAAACTACATCGAAAGGCGTTCGTCATAACAATTATCAATGATTCTATTCAACATAACTTCACACACTTTTGAAACTTTTAACATATTTATGAATACTGAAAGAATGTTCTCAGAAGAAGGGGTGGGAAGACCAATAGATATACACACGTGTGAAGAAATTCTAAAAACCTCAAATTTTTACACGATCGGATGGCAGGTGATATGATGGTAAAGGAGAGTCGTAGTACTTTTTCAAAAATATTGAATTTATGCTTCTGCTAGGTTGATATTCGGATCTCTATAATTAGGACCGAATTTCCATTTCATTTTGGTAGATATAAAATAGCTCAAGCCTCGAAAACGTTTTGAGAAACAACTGCCGATTGTCCCTTTATATATCAACATCCAATCAATTTTGCTTATGCCCTAAATCTCCCACTGCGTTAAAGCCCACAAACGTCCATTATGGATAACTTTTCATTACCGTGATGAGTGGTGTGCGTACTTGCAGCCGTGCTGCCCATAACAGGCGAGAACTCTCCCAATAAGCGTCGATCTTCAAAGCCACTCGATCGAGCAAAAAGGCTTCAACGCTCCACTCTCCCGAATTAATAAGTCAGAAGAGCTTGGACGAGCTCGTGTGAAAACAAAGGTAAGCACACTAAAACCATACCCCTCGTGCATCAAATATTAAATAATATGAGAGAATTCGAACATCAAACGCGTCGCATACAGAGCATACAGCAGTAAAAGGCATTCGCGTAATCCCATTTCTAACAAAAATAAAAATTATTAGTAAAGCTTCAATATTTGATCTTGCCCTATGGAAAGTTCAATCAGATTCTTACAACAAAAAGCGTGCATTTCGAGTTTTCTTCTCGTAATCTTTAAAAAAAAATTCAAAAATTAATATTGTAAGAAAAAGCAATGGAATACGAATGAGAAATATCTTAGAAACGAAAACATTAAGGGTATTCTAGACGAAAAAATCTCTAAATGAATGAGTACAATTTTTTCCTTCAATGTCAACAAAATAATGAAAGAGTAGTTGACAATAGACATATGCACTAGAAGTCACTTTAACACCCAGAAAGACCTGACAAACTGAAGTGAATAAGTAAGATGTTATGAGATGATCATAGTAATTTCTTGGATTGATACGATTGTGAAAGTTTCCATTACGAGCTACAGGAATGTTCAAAAATACTTGAAAAAACATTTAAAATAACCAACCTTTACTTCTCGCTCCTAACCCTGCGAAGAAAGATCATGTAAGTGATGAAATTACTAAAGAAAAAAATGTTTAATTTAATAACAATAGAAACCCAATTTTCTGGAGAGATTTTCGAGAATAATTAAAAAAATTTGTCCAAAATCAGAAATAAAAGAAGTATCTTGTTAACGGTATTTGAAGTACTTGAATTCCTACTCTCACATTGAATATCAGCACTAAGAGCAACGTCTGTTTTCCTGAACTGCAGATCGAATTACACGAATTTTCGTACATCCGAATTGGCCCTATCTCCAATTAACGTATTTGATTT
This sequence comes from Laupala kohalensis, assembly GCA_002313205.1. Classification (NCBI taxonomy): domain Eukaryota; kingdom Metazoa; phylum Arthropoda; class Insecta; order Orthoptera; family Trigonidiidae; genus Laupala; species Laupala kohalensis. The sequence goes on along the minus strand of NNCF01125921.1, from coordinate 453,478 downwards.
TAGCTACAACTGAATGGTAATGAACAAATTATCTTCTTCCTCAAATTCCAATACGTTACTTTTTGCTCCGCATTGCGGAACAGTTTAATCCTATAATAAAACAAATAACAGGCAACCCACGAAACGTCGACAGGTCGACCCGATGAATCAATGTGCCGACCTTGACAAATCCAGGTCAAGAACAAGTCGTAACCACAGTAAACTGAAGAATCAGATAAGTTTTTCCCGAGTGCATCAACTAACAGATGAAACTGGTTTGGGTACTTTGACACTATGCGTCCAGTAAACTAAATTATATTACTAGCCATCACAACTCTAAATATAAAAATGTTTAGTTTAATTATTAGTAGAAAGAATTTTTGATGTGGGATAAATTCTAAACGGAGAAAGGTTCAGGAAGTTCATACACTTCTTCCACTTTGTTTTGAAACAATACTCCATTAATCAACGGTAAGCAACGTGTGAAACATAAAGCATTGTTCGGTGCAGAACCAGAAAAAACACTTATGAACCAAACGGGTCCGGAAAAGTTCTGTTAACTGTTTTTTTGACAGCACAACGATGAATGTTTTACCCAGTATTTCCCATTTTAAAAAAGTATAAAGAAAACATACGTCAGAGCAGAAATGAGACTAAAGCATACAATGCTCCGTTAAATAACACTTTTAATTTTTTGTAACTCCGATATAACCATTTTCAAAACACCCCATCTCTCCAATTTCCCGGAAAAAATACAATGAAAATGTCAAGAGAAAAAGATTTCGTACTTAAATGTTTAGTGTTTTCAATATAAAATATATACTCACTTTCTAATAATTATCTACTCATCACAAGAATTGTAAACAATGTCAACTCTTTTAGAAAAATACAAAACAAAACAGTTGTAAGCAAAAATGTGAGTCCCACAAACATAATACTCGGGGTGAATGCCAATGAAGACTAGAATCAGCTAAAATATTTACGGTTTAAATAATTTGATACACAGAAATTGCACATCAGAAATTATTTTTTTCAATATACAACTATTCATTCCAGTTCGAAAACTACATGATAATACTAGTAAATCTAAATTATCGAATTTACTTTACAGGTGATAAGAAATCTAAAAACCAATCTAGCTTTCTTTTGAATGTATAAAGCAACTGCCGTTCGAAACTCCGTAACAAGTTTACAGTATAAACGAAATATACTAACGATGGTTGGGAAGTATATAATATGAAAATGTAAAAATCGTTTGGGATATTCAAATCGGCCTGTATTAATCCTACTCCCATATTTTCCACTCCACATTCTCCACTCGTGAAACAATTTTGATATCCTTGAGGAGTACAACAGCAACAATAAACCGCGCGCCTAGAGAGTAGTTGGTAGGTCACATTTCGACGTAGTGCGCTGATTTCGTACACTTCTCGGAAGACGAAAAACGACCTCACAAAATCGATCTTGAGCGAGGGAGAGCACGAAATGCTCGTAGAACGCATCGTTCCACCCGCGTCGTAAACAGCTCCTATGAAGCACGCTTTAGATTCATCGCGGAAACGCGGGTGTCACTAGAGCGAATGCTCCCCATGCATCATCCCCCACCATCACTCCTGTCCACATCACCACCACCGCTGTCATCGCACTCCCATCACTACAGCATCCCCATCACCATAGCAGCACTGTCCCAAGTCAAAGAAAAGTGGACAGAATAAAAACAGCAAATGGATGCTGCCAATCTTTCAAGATGGGATCCGTTTATATTCGACTTACTGGACTGTAGCTTCCTCTCGCACCGATCAAATAAATTGCAAGTCATCTCTACTCCAACTTATAAATGTGGCTTCCAGTAATAACCAGGTATGTGTACTTTTGTTTTTTTAGAGTTACGGCCGTTATAAGTTTTTTCTGGTATAACCTTGGCATTTAATACTGTTATTAAAATATTTCATAGCAAATATAAAAAACTGTTTATGATTCCTGAAATAAATAATGTTTTAATCATGAAATAATACGAAGAAAAAATAGTCATCTTAAGTACATTGAGTTTTGATTATTTTACCTTCATTATTTAAATTATTTGGTTTGTACTCATGTTTACGTAAGAAACACGCTTTTTTTTAAAGAAAAAATGTGTATGAATTACTATTTTATTCCCATTAAACGTATATTGAACTAGTTATTACATTTTTTATTTTCTTTAGAGTTTGTACGTAAATTTTCTATGCTCGATTGGAGAAGACTACGGTTTTGAATCGTGTATGCGAACAAGAATGAAATGTTGCAAAAAATTAACATTTTTGACAGATTATCTAGTTCTTTTTCTTCAAAGTGCAAGCACCTGGTTATTACTGGAAGCTACAGTTATATTCAGACAGAACTATTAACGATGGTAACACCAAATATTTAAGCAAGTTCGAAGCAAATTCAAAATTGTGAAATTTTCTTAAAAACCTCCTCTGCTATAGTACGGGCTAAAAAGTATAGCTAAAAAAAGACGCCCAAAATGTGACAACTTGTTACTGGAATCAAAGGTAAAAATCGTCACGGTGAAAGAAAAATAAACTAATATTCATCAAAATTTTGAGGTCAAATTTCCGGCAGGTTATGTTTACTTTTTTGAACCGAAAAACCTACCATCGCATTTCAATATTTCCATCAACTTATGAACCACCAATGCCACTGCCCAAATAATTGCACCTCCATCTCTTTCTTCCACGTCGACAGTGGCATGTCTGCTGCCTCGTAAAAAGAACTGGGTTACTCTTGCTCGTCTGTGAGCCACAAATGTCACGGACTCACAAGGAAGCGACAACCACGCCGCGCCGGCACAAGAGTTTCTCACGAAAGAGTGCCGAGGAGGCAGTGGCCGAAAGGAATTTCTAGATAGAATTAAGAATGCATAGTCTCACAAATATTCTAGATTTACCTAGAAAGAGCACATCCAAGAATTATATCGCTGAGATGGTTTTACATCGTTTCTGTTCGTTTGCTCGCTAATCCTGAAGGTAATTATTTATTAATATTATTTTATGTCAACGCTGATTAATGTTCGTAGAAAGGTCTAAATAAGTAATGTTATATATAATAAGAAGTTATAATAAAGAAAAACACATAGGTAAGCAACAAAACTTTGTCTTCATCATGAACATTAAAAATCACTTTTGTAGGAAATATGCCAATTATTTACTTTTTTAAGAACAATAGTGATAGCTAACCAGATTACCTATCATAAAAATATATATTCACAATTAAGATGAATTTTCATTTTCATCCCTCATTCGTATCGGGTGGGATTGTCAAAATTAAGTAATTTTCGTGTCCTCTAATATCTCTTGAATATTCTAAGTTAAATACCCTGGATAATTTCCGCAGTATTATGATACTCCTCCGGTAAACATGATAAATCATACTTTCACGAAGTCAATACAATTTTTTACCGATATATTAACAATATTTCCATGAGTATTTCAAACAATGACAACAATTTCCATCTTAAACAATATTATTAATTACATTTCATATTTTCTCTAAGAAGCTACCACAAACACACGTTTTACAAGAGCTTCACACATTTTTTTAAAAGAAATATCTGCGAGGATCGAAAGAAGGACTATCGTTAATACAATATTTAGTATTCAGACACATCGTACTAATTCAATGCCCTTCGATTAAAACCTTCCCATATTTTAAAAAAATACAGAAACCTCAACAGAATAACTGTGGTCAGAAAGTTGGTATTCATTTCACGTGTCGCCTTCAATATTAAATGTGTACATACTACACCGTGTCATGTCACTTCTGCTGTATTCGAATGCCTTATAATTACAAGAGGAAAGATTCCTATGAATGTTATCGTTTACGAAATAAGAACGTATTCTACTACAAAATGAATGCAGCATAACGCTTTAAAAGGAAGTGTAATTGTTAGTTCAAACGCAAGATAAATAACAATAAATGATGCCAATGGAGAATTTTTAGTGGTGCTTCAGATTATTATTCTGGAGAGCAAGTTCCATTTCACTCCGTTCTAAATTTGCGAATATTTTACAGCAAGCCAAGACGTCTATCTCCGAGACCCACGACACACGTTTTGAAAGACAAAAGAAACTGTTGGTAAGAATATTTTATTTTAGTGTCACTCACTCTGGAGCTCTGTTGAGGAAACTCCTCTTTTCTACAACTTATAAATGCATCTCAAGTAACAACCCTAATCTGAGAAAGCTTTAAAAGTAGCTGCATCGTATTTCTGTTCACAAATATGACCAGAAAGGAAGAGCTGCATTATGACTTACTTCACAGAACTTTGTCGCATTAGCGACTCTCGGAGTTCTAAAAATAACGCGAAAGAAAATGCGGAAACTTCAAAAGAGTATCTCTCCACGGTCAGTACACGGCTGACGAGAATTCTCCAAACCACATCAAAAATAGTAAACAAATTTATCGAGGAAAATAAACCTGCTCGAAAAAAAAAACTTCCCGCAAATCGAAAATTATCACTAGACGCAAAGGAAACAGCTTTTTCAATATTTGTCAAAAGCGAACGAAGCACCAAATAATTTCGACCACGCCATTAGAAGAGGAAGTAGGTTTTATTCCTTCAACAAACGACGAGAAAAGAAATACGGCGATTTCCACCAGACGACAGAGTCCTATCAATTCCCCCGTTCAGTGCGCTTCCTGCAGGAATTGATTGCTGTTTGATTGCCGAGCGTACAATTCCAAACTGCATCCCAACTTTCGCCCGAGCTGACGCGACCCGCAATAATAAGCTCGTTAATGGCGAGCAGCCCCCAAGTCGGTGGCAGCGACGGCGGAAGAGGGGACCGCTTCCTAAGCCGAGCGGCGGAAGAGTGGTCGCGTGGGATAAGCGGGGGCGACAGGAAGGCCGGGAAGGAACAGGAGTCGGCGGCGGTGCTACACCAGAGTGCCGCAACGCAAATAACGATAAGGCCAGGGCGCTTCCTTTTCTTTCGTGAATTTTTCGTCAACTATTTCAAACAGAAATGGAAAGTGTAGGAATAGATCCTTGAAATTTTCATCATTACGGAATTAATGTTTCAAGAGGAACATAACGCGTAAAATGTATTATGTAAGTGTACTGTTGAGCTTAAAAGAATGAGAACTTTATTCCGAATTTAACTAACAACCATTTTAAAGAATCCATACTAAAATCTCTCATAGATTTCCGAGATTACTTTTTCTACGAAGTCATTATCGATTTAAAAAACGTATACATTCGTACAATAAAAAATACACTTTATTTGTATTCTAATCATGTCAAATGTTCTGCTTCAATGAGGAACATGCCAAGCCAGTAAACTTTGGAGGTGTATCTGTATCCCAGACCCCTCCACGTAGCGTGACGAACAACGCAATATAGTTTAAGCGTCATGCAATGTATTAACAGCGTAAACCCGTTTTAGAGAACTATAAATCGATAAAGCGTAGATTACACTTCATACTATCTTCCCTCGCACCATTAGATTTTAATTATCTGTGTAAATTCATAAATGAATCGCACAACACTATACTTCACCACGCGAACAATCCCAAACACGGAAACCGGTGCAATGGAGAATTTCTGGAAAGGGGAAAAAGGGAAATTTCATCATTGAGATCTCCGTGCAGTCCCCAGTGAGGGGCAGGATAGACGGGAAGGCGAGGCAGCCGTGGCCTACCGCTTTGCGACGCTCGGCGAGAGGGAAGAAGTGAGGGAGAGGGAGAGAGAGATAAAGGCAGCAGTGTCGCTTCCGCAGCTCACAGCGGAGGTGGAAGCAAATTCTCGGAAGAGAACAAACGCAAATTCCGAACCGCAGACATTCTCAGAAGAAAATTCATGTCAAAGTAATTGCTGTGATACCACGACTCATTGAAACAAATTTTTTGTCCTATTATGCTGTGTTCTGGTGAAGGATGATCGAGTTTTAGATTTCGTAAAATATGAATTTCTCTCTCTCTCTCTCTCGATGCTTAGGGGAGAAAGTAAAGGTTGATGGAAATTTATCACAATAATGAATCGTTTGATGTAATCAAGAAATGCAAACCAGTTTCTCAAAATTCCACATAAAAAATACAATAAACTTAGACTTGTATTAATATAAATTGAAAATGTGTACCTAATAAATCACATCTTTGGCTGAAAGAGTCAATAATCTTGATTACAATACATCTCAATGCAGATTTCAATAAATACCTTGAAATACACATTTCATCCCTCACATTGTCTTTCCTATTTCAAAGAAATACTTCGTGTTTCGTGATTTATGAAGCAGTCCAGTTTTTTGCAGACAAAAAATTAGTCTTATGAAAATAGAAATGAGTTGATGTATGGCCTAGTTGTCCAAAAAGCGGTCCAACTTCATGTGGTCCTCTCCATACTTCTTTCATTTTTTATGAAGACCACAAAAAATAGCAAGAAACACTAAATTACAACAATAAAATACAAATTAAAAGAACAATTCCCACAAAGGATTAAGAGGATTTTTTCCAATCATTTAATCAATCTTGAAATATCTCTCTCCTTATTTCTATTATGTTTTTGTTGAACACACTCTATACCAGAAATCGGTAACCTTTTTTGGCCGCCGGTCATAATCAATCAAAATGTGAGCATTAAACAGACGTTTGGGTCAGAGATATTTTCGTATTAAAACAGTATTTTAGTAAGTAAGAGGATATATTTTATTAAGAAAATAATTACAAACATAGTTGAATGAACTTTATTTATAAACGTTCCCTTCGATATCAATGGCTCCCCTGATGAACTTGTGACGTCAATTTAGTCAAGTCTGGTTTATAGTTAGTCGTTTTAAGACGAATACAAGCATCTGAATTTTCGGTAATAATAATATAATAAATTTATTGTCAAAAAACAGTACAAACTGCGTATGACCACGTGGAGGACAATAAACTAATTTACTCTCCGGAAGCAAGCAAGGGGCCATCCCATCAATTCCAATCAAGGGCCCTAAGGCAGAGGCGGATTCAAAAATTTCAGCAAAAGTTCCTAGATAAGATAAAAAGTTAGCTACGAGTTATAATACTAATAGAATGTCAATATGTTTGTAATTTTACGCAAAAAATTACATGTACAAGTTATTATCGAACTATAGATTATTCTGAGTATAGTTTTTAAAAATCATAAGAGTTGAAAAAAAACACTAAATTCACGATTTATTGTTACAGTAGTTAACCTGTTCCTGTTCTTGCTTAATATAAATTTCATTTGTGAAAATATTTGCTCACATTTATAAGTTGAACCGAATGTGGACAAAATGGCAAAGTCAATTTTTTTCAAAGATGAAAACTTCGTATGAAGTGATGCCCAACATGTTGATATCATGAGAAGATGATTATCTTCTTCTTCTTTTTTTTTTTTTTTTTTTTTTTTCTGATCTTTCCGCAATTTCTTAAATTTATCCGTCCATAACGTTGAACTTTTAAAATCAATCATTTCTACACTAAAATTGCCAATTTTTAGATGTTGAAAATACTGCAAATTTAAAACATTTTCCTCTATTTCCTCGGGATTTATTATAAATGTAAACATTTCTCCATGCTTCTTAAAACTTTGAAACCGACTTTCATATTCACTTTTAATGACGAAAATCCAACTTTCGAACTTATTTAGATTGCTTTCATCGATATTTTATTTTTCTTGTTCCCTTTTTAACACGGGAAAGAAATTAATTTTTTTAAGTTTTTATGTCAATTTCAAATAATATCAATTTTGAAGTAAAACTCTTCCATTCCTCATACATTTTCAAAATTGTGTGGTTATTTCCTTGGAGTCGTACGTTGAAATCATTATAATGGTTCATTATGTCTGTAAAGAACAAAAGTCTTAAAAACGCTTGTTTATCATTGAGTTCGAGACCATTTTCACCGATTTCGTAAAGAAATATTTGTATATCATGAAAACACACTATAAATCTATTAAGAACTTTGCCTCGACTTAACCATCGTATCTCAGAATGTAACAACAAATAATATTTCGATTTAATTTCCTCCAAAAAAGCTTTAAAGCGCCTGTGTATTAATGCTGATCGCGCTATTATCATGTTTCCGATCTTAACAACCTTTTCCATTACATCCTTAAGTTGTTGCGTAGACGCCTTTACTAATAAATTTTCTTCATGTATGATACAATGAAACAATAAAAGTGAGCGGCCAAGTTCATTTTCCATTAGTTTTACAAATCCAACAGTTTTTCCTCTCATACTTGGAGCACCATCAGTTGTTATGGAAAACAATTTACTTTTTAAATCCAATACTTGCCCATTTTTGAAATTTGTAAACTCTTGTACTTGACGAAAAATATCAGTGTCTTTGGTCGTGTCATTCATTGAAGCAAGAACGCATTGACATTCGAGCTATTTATTGATGCAACTCTAATAATTATTGCAAGCCTAGCAATACTATTTATATCGGTACTTTCATCAATTGTAATGCTAATTATGTCACAAGATAAATCATTTTTGACCTGTTCATCAATATTTTTTGCCATATCTTCAACGCGACGCTAGACTGTTCTAGCTGACAATGTCATTTCTTTGATTCTCTCAATTATTTGTTTTTTATTTGCGAAGTCATTAAATAAGTGTTCGGAACAATTTATGAATGCGTTTTTCAAAAACTCGCCGTCTGTAAATGGTTTTCCGTTGGTACCAATGCTAAGAGCTGCAACAACGCTGGCAGATGTTGCGTAATTGTTGCTGGTAACAAAACTCTTTAAGAATTTATTTTGTTTTCCAAAATATAATACAAGTTTAGCAATGTATTCAGATTTATCTTCATTTGCCATTTCTCTCACATCTTTATGTTTTGAAGAAGAGTGTCGCTCAATATTGTAAGTCCTGGCGGTAATTATATATGTACATAAAGTACATATCAATTTGTCACCATTTTCGATATACCCATACTTTTCTGTCCACACATCTTGAAATAATCTCTTTTTTGCTTTTTGTTTGTTCATTGTAATTTTTTAAAATAATATTTATTTCACTAGGTAATAATTATTTAGCTGCGTAACTATAAATGCGTCACTAGTCTTGTGCTACTGAACATGTGCTGCAACTATAACTGACACACAAGTGAGAGGACGACACGTGCGTCCAATAATGGTAAATTTTGTTCGGACTATGTCGCTGTATTCCGCCTACTATCATTACTGCAACTTTGTAATCGACATGGATATTATATACATAAACACTTATGTGTATAAGATCCATGGTAATCGAACTAAAATGTTCTTAGTATCTATTTTCAATTTTTTATTCTCAAAATGTTTGTTTCATGATTATGTTTAATAATTTATTTTTATATATTATACTTTATTTTCGGAACTAAAGTGGGTCACTTGAAATTATCAAATGGGTCACTCGGTGACCCTCGGGTCATAGGTTGCCGACCCCTGCTCTATACAGTCTACTCAATAATTAGAACAGCAGGTAAGCAAAAGATGAACAACCTGATTTCGATTTATCTTGCATCAGAAAAGAATTGGCACCTCAACACGGTGACAGTGAGAATTAGTTACAACAGGGTATGGTGTGATTTGAGGATTTGTCTAAGAAAGTAGTCATCAAATATTAAGGCAACTTAAAGCAACTAAGGAATTTCGAAAACACTGATACCTACATTATGACACACAAATAAAATTGTTACGAAAACCAATATTCTAATCTTCAAATACAAAAGAAATTTTTTTTTAAGAAACTCGATAAGCAACATCTGGCTTATTTTAACATCACGAACAAGCTTCTAATCGTGGCAGTCTTTTCTCGTTGCCATGGACGCGCAATTGTCTCCACGTTCGCAATTTTGAAACATTTCATTTTCGAGATTTTACAGTAGAGTAAATAAGAATGCTGTTAGCGTAAAAGCGAATGAACGATATATTTCTCAGTAACTCCGATCAGATTTTACAAAACTTTGGATATAGAAAGACGAGGAAGGAGTACCCGAGAAATTCTGTGAAAATAATACGATCGGCCTCGGGCCACGCATTGGGTGAGCTCATCGAAGCATACATAGTCCAGCGAAAGCGAAGACTGGCGGAGCACCCAGGCGTCACAGCGGGAAGAAAGAATGAATGAAAGGGAGTCGACCATAACGAGTGGTCATCGCTGCGCAGCGACGGACAGTGGAACTGGAGCAGGATGGCGAGCTGATGGGGGTTGGTTATGTTGAGACCAAGATAAAACTGCGCCATGAGGCAAAGCACTGGGGTAATAGCCAGCGTTTATCTCGCACTTCTGTCTGGACTCGTCGCTCTTCAAATTACCCAGAAATATTTGGGGTGGTTGGAAAGAAATGACAGTGAGGTTTTCGGGAATAAAATATTCTTCATAAATACCAACTGAATAGTTTTCTTGATGTTTGCGACGTTGCAAATGGGAAGCAGATCTCGAAAAACAAATATCAAGAATACAATATTTAAATTTACTCCAAGTAGTCTCAAAATATTAAGATTAAATTGTATTTTCAGTCGGAATAAATTTTAAAACTTTGCGAGCTTTTTAATGCGTCCACAGTAGCCACTGTCAAAGAAAAACATAAAATACCTTAATATAGAGCGTTAAAATAAATGCACCAACACCTTTACACTTGTGTACTAAATCAAATGAGAAATAATCCTTTCTGTGCGTTAATTTGCACCTAAAATAACAGAAATGCACAATAATTCACAAAACATTCGGAAAATGAATCATTCATATTTAATGGGCATTCGCTAGCAGGTAATTCAAGATAACACCAACAATACTAAACGACCAAACAATACAAACCAGTGACGCAACAGCATAGAACACATCGAAAACTAATATCAGGACAATGTCTCATCAATGAGGGACTGCAAATAGTTTAGCGATTCGTTTAGTTTTTATAATATATAAATAATAGTGATATAAAAATAATATTTAAGAAATAGCAGCGACACAAGGAGCTCTAAAATGATATAAATTAAAAATGAAAATTCGTCAGCATATTGAAATTTACAATACGGATGGAAACTAAACGGTTGCGCGATGCAGGAAAAATATATAAATAGGAGAAAAAAAGGCAGCTGGAACAACGCTGGGAAAATTATCACAATTATCACAAAAAAATGTTTTCACGACTATGCAAACAAATATCCTACATGAAGGATGAGAAAAATATAACTGAACTTTAACAGCATGAAGTGAAAAAAATTAAAATTCGATAAAATTGTCATACATAACACAGATACTATTGATGGTTCTTCAATTATTTCCATTCTTAGTTTTAGTTATCAAAAGTAATAAATAGTGATTTGAAATAAATACAATGAATTGGAAAAAATATTCAACATTTTTATACTACCCCTTTCGAACTAGAACGAACACCAAGTAAACGGCTACTCTTGCATATTCAACAAGTTTCAACTGGAAGTGGATCGACCATCTGGAAGTCGGGGACAGGTCAATGTTACAGTAGCAGCAGCTCGGAGATAAACAGCTACAAAGCGGGGTGGGGGTGGAGCACAAGACGCTCGACTTAACCGAGGCGCATCGGCTGCTCCAACTCGGGCAACCCCAGCAACCCAGCGACAGACGCAACCTGAGGAGACAAATGCGCGGGTAAATGGGGATAAGTGCGGGTGGGAGGGGGAAAGACGGGGTGAACGCGCGCGCGCGAGCGAGCGAGCGAGCGAGCCAGCCAGCGACCGCAACCATTCGCCACTACGCCTCGTCGGTCGAGCACCACCGTCCGCCGCCGCCTCTCCTCTCGCCGCACGGCCGCTGGCCCAGCGCGCGATCAATGCTCTCCGGCAACGGGGCGAGCGGGCACCGCCAACACCATCGCAGTCCTTGCCACTGCCACCAGAACACAGAGGGACGGTATGCGTAAGTCTTCGCCAATCTTCTTCTCCAGAACAGTGTGGTTACCAAGAAACATGGAAGTCTACACTTTTAATCCTTACCGAATCACGATAGAGCAGACGGATGTAAAAAACATTAGCAAAAAATATGTTTATATATTTCAACGAATATAAAGAAATTGGTACAGACGCATATTGGGCTAGCTAGATACCATCAAAAGTATCTTTAAAATGCTAATTTCCGCCGTAGTATTGAAGTGTGAGTCCAATACATGTGGGGCAGTAGAACGCACATATTTTTTAAGTTAGTGAATAAATGTATTAGATGATTACACAAAAATGGATAATGCAAATATATTCTGAATAACATAAGAATCAACACACAAAAACTTGTTCATTAGCTATATAGGATACATTGGATAAAATCTCAAGACGGGATACTTCAAGAAACGTTTTTTACCATATTCCAACATATTCGATCTGATTTCAGCGACCCGTATAATTTAACAACAACAAAAATGCTTAGTAAACCAATTCCTGTTAATATATATGTTACTGCGTTCCTTATAGACGTTTTGTCTCTTTTTTTCGGACTTAATAATCAAGAGTTCGCCAACATCAAAAAGTTTGGCTCCCACCATCACCGCTTATTACTCAACTATTAAGAAGTCATGTCTCTCATATTACCTAGAACAGCCACTGTTGTTTACTTTATCAAACAGTGAAAATAATAAAATAGCACGCCCACGGTCTGATAATACTAAACATTTATATAGAATCATACTTCTGTATCGGACCCCAACAACACTAATAAACAATTAAAACACGCGTACAATAACTTTTTATTTTTTGTTTCATCGGTGTTCTTGCATATATTGGGACTTCCTACTCATTCTAAATATAAATTAGTTTTCCTAATCATGAAAAGCAAAACATTCATACAGAAAAAATTGCTTCTTTATGGGTTTTCTATGTATGTAATTCTGACATTTTTCTATTAAGATTTAATAATTGCAAAGACATCAACATTTAGCAACTTGGTGCTTTATTAAAATACGTAAAACAATAAGGTCCTTCGCAAGATGAAGCAACCTTCTCATATGCATTACAATTACACTATAATTTGTGTGTTCAAGGTCATTTTCCCAGGAACACCGATATACAAGATCCAGATCTGGGTCAGCTTAACTCGACTGACAGACCATCCTCAAAGGGCAAGGATTTTATTGTGCAGGGATTCACTTAGGGTTTAGATATGAGTATTTCTCCACTAACAAAGGTCGCCGGTCTCAAGAGGAAAGGTCGCCCCCATAGGAAACTCGTGCAGACGACTTAGAGGAGAAAGAAAGTGTTGGGTGCGTGTTCAGTGATGCAAGAAGAGTAGCAGACCGCTTCCCCCTTGTTCCCTCATTCATCGCACATACACAGTGGCGACCGAACAAAATCAGAAGACTAGGTATTACCTAAATTACCTCACAACTCAATATAACACAGATTGGGCGGTACACAAGGATAAAGAAATATTGGATCATCAAAAACATGACCGGAGTGTAAAAAAAAAGTGCAAACTTATTATCTCGTGCTAGAGGAAACACTTCTTTGCCGTCCCTCATACAGTACAATTTTCAGAAATAATCAATAAAATAGATCACAAATATAATTTTAAAAAACAATTAAAATAATTTAATTTATATATTGGGTATTAGATATATATGTTCTTCTGAGGAGTGTGTATTAACAGTTAAATATTTCATTATTGCCGTCGCGCATTATAGTAGTTATATTCATGAGTCGTTTCCGTTACAATCCTGAAAATGTATCCCACCATGGGTAGAAGTTTTGCTTCAAACACTTTACTCCTCCCGACCGTTCAACATTTCGATCAAAACCATTTTAAGTACCATGGCTGGTTCATGTCAAGTAATAACTTCTTCACTCTGTCTCGACATGATTCATTTTAAATAGTGATACCTATCGAAAGAATACAAAAAATACGATTCAAAACAGTACTGTTTTATCATGGTATTTAGATGAGCAAATATATCGAAATCTACATCTCGTGATTCATGTGAAATCATTCCCCGAAGAAAGAGAACCCTAAACTGTTCCTCACAAACTAATGCAAAAAGAAAAGAAAAAAAGAAAAGAATAATGTGTGGTTAATTTCACTCGTTCCCCCAATACTGGTTTATTTTGTGTTGAATGATGCACGGCAGTAACGATCTTAAGAGACTTTGCGCACCAGATATGAGAAAACGAGTTGAAGTAAACATTCACTGAAATTGTGAAGTAACCAATCACAAAATCGATTGTGTCAAGTAAAATTTCTACCCCCATAAACCACGAAATGAAGACATTTACCACAAGACCGATAGTTCACTTCATACATATTTTATTCACTAAAATAGCTGCGTGGATACGTCTGAGCTAATTAATTATTCAAGCACAATTTCATTCATTATGAATCAATTAATTGAACAGCAAATTTCACAGTTCCTCAAAGCAATTAAACACTTCAATATTTGTGCTTCGAGACACAATGTTGTTCATTAACTAGGGTTATTAAAACACGCTCTTTTTATACGGTCATCCTGACTCAAGTGAGTCTGGCTCTTCAGCACATAATATTAATGAGAACTCAACTACTTTTAATACCCATAAAAGGGTTTATTGTGTGACAGGATTAACTGAAGCATGAACTTTGAACAGCTGATAAAACCAGCAGAATAAGTGTAAATTGTCATCTTTTACATAGAAAAATTAAACTATAAGAATTGTAAGACAAGTGGGAGAAAGAAAGCAAACTCGAATTATAGGATATAAAAATGAAGCATGAAAACTTATGAATAAGGAAGCTGAGAGAATAAAAAAAAGACTTGCCACATTTTCTCAGTGCATCTGCAAAAATTTCCGAACAGGCACAAACATGAACACCTTCCTTCAAAGCGAACCGACAATTAAGGAAATATGGCATCAATTGATCCAAAAACATCAGCAAAGAGTCTCGAAAACAGGAAAGAAACAAAAAAATGGATTAAACTGAAATGCATTTCAAGTAATAAAAAACCCGTTTCAAACGAAACCGAACCGAAGAAGGTTCCGGCCCACTGCGCACCGCCTTCCCGCTCATTACCGCACTGGCTCGCACAAACACCGCCATTCGCACCGTCATTTTCGTGGGATTACTCCGCCTTCGAGCGAGTTAATGCCGGTCTTTCTCGTGACTTATAGAACTACACTCACTTGACACTAGCGTTTCATCAGTGCCCTTAACGGGTTCGCGAGTTCAAGATGTATAGCACGTGGACCCATTCCGTGACTATGAACTATAATGCTTGTGTATCATACAATGTACCGCGGGTTTTCTTTTAGTAAGAATGGTACGAGACTGACAGAAAATAACTCAAAATTTTCTTCTCACATAATAAACCTTGTGAACCATCACTAGGACACATGACTTTATAAAGTTCTTTATATTTTCTACCACAGTACTTATGCAAGTACAGAAGATAATATTTAAATAATCAGAAGTGTTTATTAAATATAATTATACTATTTCGAATGACATTTACCGAACATAGGAATCAACTCTATAGTCAAGAAACTTAATGAACTTTTACTACGAGAAATGAAAACCGTCCGTGTGGTAAGAATAGAACACTGCAAACATTTTTCAAACAACATAGAAGAAAAGAAAATTCAAAAATACAATAATATTTATTTCTTAAGAAAGGAAGTGAACATTGAGTTTTAGGACAAATCAAAATTGGTCGGATAAAATTATCACAAAAATTTGAAATAATAAATATTCCGTTATCCTTCTGACATTTCACAGAAACACATACGAAAACACAAAAATATTTGCAGTGAAAGTCTTCGATTTAACGAAGTATCGACGGGTAGAGATAAGCCGTACTGAAACCTTGAAGCAGAACACACAAAAGCAGCAAAAGAACGCATCTCCAGACGAACTCGGGGTTCAGAATACCCCGAGGTACAGCACAGTACGAAGACGTCGCGAATTCGCAGACTGT
Source organism: Laupala kohalensis (assembly GCA_002313205.1). Taxonomy (NCBI): domain Eukaryota; kingdom Metazoa; phylum Arthropoda; class Insecta; order Orthoptera; family Trigonidiidae; genus Laupala; species Laupala kohalensis. Next base: position 437,620 of record NNCF01125921.1, on the reverse strand, counting down.
GTACCACCGCTAGGACCCTTTAACTGTTTTATTGATGATTCGTGCATTGCGAGAGAAAACACAACATCGCGAGTCGAGTTCCCGCATCTCGGGTCGAGCGATTCATTTCGCGCAGGATAAATCCTCCTTTCACGAAGAGATATTGCAAGGATATATACGAACGTCGAATGCAGGTCGCCATCGCCTTCTTCTCCTACTCCTCATCGTCCTCGTCGGCGGCGGCGTTTCCTCCCTCTCCCCGTATGTCACTAAAATCAGACAAGGGTTCCTACGACCACTGCCGCCGGCGCACGAAACTCGGGACGAGCAGATAAAAAACCGTAGGCGGCAGGATCGCAAAGAATGCGTCTGCGGCAACAAGCGCTTCGAGCGACGGATGAGAAGGCGACTGGTGAAGAGATGCGGCGGCAGTAGCTCAAGTGAGGCGGGGACGAGAGGAGAGCGGCGAAGTAAAGGGTAGTAAGAACGGCGTCGAAGAACTCGGGAAGGGCAAACTGTGAGCACAATATAAGTAAAGGAGGGAAATAATGAAGCGGAGGAATGAACGAGAAAGGGGAAGTAATTCATCGATAGTAAAAAGAAATGGACGAAGAAGAAGACGAAATAATGAAGAGGACGAATTAAATAATTGATAAAATAAAGAAATGAATAAAGAGCACGTAATTAACGATGAATGAAGAGGAGGTATTAAGAAAATGTGAGGAAGGATAATAGCAAGAAATCAGAGGAAATGTATGAAATGCATTTCCTTGCAAAAGGCAAGAAATCTGCCACGAACGAAACAAAGAATAATTGAATTTTTATCTTGAAAAGAAGGAAAAAATATGTGAAACACTGGTAATTGAGCATCTTGTCGCAAAAAAACCTGCAAGATGAAAAAAAAAGGTCCCAAACTATGACGGCAGTGGAGGCGAGTTATCCAGAGGTGCAAAAGTGACGAGATGTTTAAGGACGAGGCAACGCAGGCAAGTTGGGACGGAAACGAAGAGTGGGTGGTCCGGTCAGAAACATCGTACCCAATCTATTCAGACTCGAAGACCGTCCGTTGCTAGGCTGTGCGTTTCATTACCTCGGCGCGCGTCGAATCCCGGCGAACTTTAGAAGACGATGTCGCCACAGTCACCGCAACTTACGAAAGCAAGTGAGATGGGATTGATCATGCAGAAAGATTGAGAGAGAAATGCTTTTTGATTTGATGCCGTAGGTCGAGAAACGTTGCGAGAGAATAATCTCCGATGTAGCAAAAAGATTTGAAGGGCTAACTGCGGAAAAGGGTAGGAAAGAGAGAGATGTTGAAGAAGTGAGACGAGACGCTTTCTTAATGGGATTCTGTACTCTTCAAAGTTGAACACTTACTCTTTCTTGTGAAGACCCGCAATAAAATATCACTTAAAAGAAGCCACAAGTTGGTGGTTCTCTTCGAAGCGTAATCAACCTTCTTTGAAATCCTGCGATCGTCGCGTATATTGTATTATACCAAAATTTGAAGTTAGCAGAAGAAACAAATCTCACGAGAAGAATAATCAATGTTTCGAAACAACCCATTGAAATCAGCACGTAAGTTTCGAAGTCTCGTTTTTAACTCACCGATATAATTCATACGCGAGAAACAACATTTGGAATATACTCTACGTTCCAGAACCAATAGACCACACATCCAATTTATATTATTATCATTATTATTATTATTAGGTTTTAGGTCTCGTCAACGGCAAGGTCATTAGAACCCTTGCAGGTGGGGAAAAATGCAGTTTCGCACCATAGAGAAGAACCGTAGTGACTCTTCCACGTGAGTGGGACTCGCCGAATATCTCGACCATATCCACACAAAAAACAGAATTCAAGAAATATCTAAATACAAAGATGAGAGAAAAGAAAAAGAAAGAGTTGCCCAACACATTTTATCAAAAATGAAAAAAAATCTGAAATTTATAATTTGCAAATTACGGAAAGGAAGGATAAAAGGAAAGACGAAAGGGAAGAGGAAAGAAGAATGCAAATTTAAACCCTCCCGAGAACTTGTGAGATGAGCCCCGATCTACTGACAAAATTCAATAGTTTATTAACATTAACCGTTTCATTTACGAGAATTGTTGGTAAATCTGCAGCAGACCAATTTGTCTCCGTATTCTGGTGTATTTTCTGCAATCCGTTAGTAGGTGACGCACTGTCAAAGAACTCTTCACAAACGGGTACATCATCAAGTAGTAAGAGATACCGATGAGCCGACAATGTCCCATGATACCGACAATGTCTTATGCGCAGGCGGGTCAACAAAACCTCCTCGCGCCTGGCTGACCTACAGGAACTGCTCCATGACTTAATAGAGGATTTGATAAGTCGGAGCTTATTCCCTTCAACAGTCAACCACTCATTGTTCCATTCACTCAGAATCCGTCTTGATGGAATTTAGGAGATCTCGTTTTAGAATCGTGAAGAAATCTACGCGATTCTTGAGGCATGCCGCCTTTACGGAAAAGTCTGCTTCCTCATTTCCTCTTATTCCCACGTGTCCGGGAACCCAGCAAAACATTATGTTCTTTGCCTCACTTTGGAAGGAGGAAAGCACATCCTGGATGTTCTGGATCAGCTTATCAGCTGGATTGCTTGAAGGGCACTCAGCGAATCAGAACAAATCAGGAAATTTGATCCGCGGGAGCACTTTGTTGATCGCAGTGCTCTCAATATGGCGTAGCACTCAGCGGCGTAAACGCTGCACAGGTCGCCAAGACGGTAGCCACAGGTCTTACGGGGAAACACCTCGGAGCAGCCGACAACATCAGCCTGCTTCGACCCGACACAGGAATATAGGTGCGGTGTTTGTCGAGGATTAGGTGAAAGTATATCCTCAACGTCGCGGCTGGAGTGGTGTTCGTCATGATGCAGAATATCGAAATTAATCTTCGGCTTGTGCAAAGTCCAAGGAGGAGTCTTACTGAAACCTTGATAAACCATCTCAGCTAAATAAACCATCTCAGTATGATATATGTGCTTCATATGCTAAGGACGCGAAGAATTAAAAGAAGCGCGCTAACTCTAATCTAAAACAAACAATGCACATTTTCTCCAGTTTTATATTCAACGAAAGTGACAAACCTAGTACACGATTCTCAAACACTCTTAGCGCGGAGTTTGAGAGAAGACGGAAGTGGAAATCATCTAAGTAAAACATAAAAGAGTAAAAACAAGCAACAACAAATCTGCTGCACACACACGAAATACTTTCCGAAACGCCAAACCTGAAACGCATAAAGGAAGTAGTAAAAGCAGAAAGCGTCAGTTTTCAGCATAAGACGGGAAGAGTGTACAGCGTAGCGGAGCTCGCGTGGATAATATTCCAACAGAATCTCAGCAGAGCAGAAAGCAAAGAGATTCTGACGGACACACTGTTTGATTATGTAAAATACCCCTTTGCGGCGCAAACCTCGTTGAGGGGTAGCCAGGAAGAACACGGAGCAACAACAGAGACGCAACTCGCAACAACGTCAGGCGAAGGAAAGCCAGACCCTGCAAACCGAGATGGGGCAAAGAATATCTTGCATGCGGGAACAAAAGGGTTTTCCAAGCAATTGCCTTGAGAAACCCCTTGGTCTAGATAGCAGTCGGGAAGAAGTCCGAAGCGTCAGAGCGTAAAGGCTGTTCAAGGAAGAAGCAGCGAAAGTAGTGCCAAGAACCTTTGACATAAGGGTCAAACGACTTTTCCAAGCATTTACCTTCAAGAATCGAAAAAACCTTGCTGCAAACAAACCTGATTGTAACGAAAAAATGAGAACTAATGCTTGAGGTAACACCAGCAGGATGGGATGGCAGAAACTGGTTAATTTACCTCCAATCGGAAAACCTGAGTAGAAGACTAAATTGAAATTAAAAACTTATAAGAAATAAGATGAATATTGCTATTTTAATTTGTTTAAATCTTATTACGAAAATTAGCAGCATGTCGAGAGAATCCTCGTAAGGGGCGAGACATGTTTCATACCTGTAAACTTTGCTTCACAACCGAAAACCACAACAGTGAACTAAAATCAGAATGTTCACTTCGTTGTGGCGCCATTATTTTAAGATGATTAATATGAACATACACAGTAAGGCGTGCGAATGAGTCAACAGACGAACGAATTTATACCACCACTATTAATACATGTCAAGGCCGACCGACCATCTCGATCCGCAAATCTCCCCATTCTCCAGGATGTGCAGCGCGGCACGCCCAGTGTCACAACGTCGACGCCGCCGCGTGGCCGCAGAATGGCGCCGTCACTACGGACCGGGATGCGCGGCCGCCGATGGCAGCGGGAGATGGATGAGCCGGCACGGAGGCGGTCTGTCTGCTCGGTCGGTCGGCAGTCCGGCAGACACACAGGCCCGCCCTCTAACCCAGGGGTGCACAGAAACTGTTATGTAATGATTCAAATATCGAAAAAAAAACCCTTTTCAAATTCAAATGACCCGATAATTGTTTAACAAAGGTTTTCAATCATTAGTGTAGGCCGTAAGTCAAAAATGGTTAATTCAATTATACAGGAGACGCCCATATTTTTTAATGCTATTTTTCAACACAATGTTATCAGTGGCATTTTTTTCGATTTCTCATATGTATAGTTCCTCGAGTGTAATTGTTTCATATCAGCACATACCCACTCTGGATGACAGTGCTAACGTAACAATAGCCCGTAAAAATCTAGCGACATAGTTCGCTTCTTATGACCACATGTGCACCCCTGCACCCACCGGTCAGCCCGCGCGCTGCTGTTTACGCGCACCGTAGCCAGGGAATGGGACTCGCATGCCGGTGCAGGAACGGGAATCGGGGCGCAGTTAAAGATGGGGGCGGGTGTGGTCGAAATTGGGATGAGGAGAGCAGCGGGGAGTGTACGGAGTGCAAGGGCCGGTAGCGAACCAACGCAGCAGCAGTAGCAGTAGCAGCGGCTGGTGGTGCGAGCGGGCGAACGGCAGCACCAGCAGCCGGAGGACGATCGATGGCCCGGCCTTGACTCGGGTGCGAGGCGGAGGGACAGAGAGGAGAGGACAGGCCGGGACGGGGTGAGAAGAGGAGAGGAGAGGACGCTCGCGCAGTGCGGCCCGTGCGACGAGCACTGTCGGGGGACGTTGCCTCGTAGGACGGGAGCAGCCGCCGCGGTAGCGACAGTGCGCGTGCCACAGCTCGAAGCCGCCTTCGCGCTGCTGCCTCCTGCTGTCAGTCGAGACGTGCAACGGAGCGCTTTCTCTGCTACAGACACTGGAACTGTCGCTTTCGAAAGGATGAACGCTACGAGGATGATTGTGCAAGTGCTCCGGTGCAGGAGAGATGAGAAACTTTTAGGCAAATCATCAACAGAGTTAACTGTTTTTCACACAAAGGGAGTAGAATATAGCCGCCAATTATTTCAGAATCACATTGCATTAAAGGCGGGAATATGACAACTTTCTATAAGAATTTAACCATAATATTAACAATGATCATTATATGCAATTTAAAAAATTAA
>NNCF01125921.1:387150-422987 GCA_002313205.1 Laupala kohalensis | reverse complement strand
TAAAAACTTGTACAGGTAGAGAAAATGCAGTTACGCACTAGGGAGAGCCAATATGACTCTCCCCGCGTGTGGGACTCGCCGAATGACTTAACCATACCCACTAAAACCCTCCTGATTTACAACATACCAAAACATATCTCAAAACCAAATATCAAAACATGGAGGACAAACAAATGAGGGCGGACAAAAAATTAGGTGAAGGACAAAAAATGAGAGGGATGAAAAAAAATGAGGAAAATGAAAGATACCCTAGCCTTAATAGCGTCGGGAACGAAAAGAACAGGAGATGACCAAGGAAGGACAGGAAAGAGAAAGGAAGGACGCTAGCACAAGTAAATGGAAGTAATGTCACACTCAGCTCGGGGCCCCGTGTTCGCCAAACACGTACTTACTAGATGTAAGTCCCCTGGGGGGCCACTTTCAATAGAATATAAAGACATTTATAAACTCGAAACTGTAGAAATTCTACCAATCATTGTTACAGCTAATGATCTCATAAATAAAAACCTGAAAAACAATTTGGAAAAACTAAATTTTGCATTCCAAAAAACGTATTCCCAAGATCCAAAAATCTGTTATCTTGGAAACTTGCCGTATTGTTCGCACCGTGCTGAACTTACCAAGGCAGGAATTAGGCATGCTAGATAGCCCCTCAAACGTTTTAAAAAACGGGTAAATAATCCCCGAGAAGTCTATAATAATAATAATAATAATAATAATAATAAATCGCTCGTGAAAATCGTAAGAACGTAAATAAGCTTTCTTGGAAAGAATGAAAGATTATTGGAACAACAACAAGAACTCAAAGAAAAGTTGATTGAGTCATTTCCTTAACGTCTTCCATTCATTGGGAGAATTCGTTACTAATAATAATAATGATAATAATAAATAATAATAAATCGCTAGTGGAAAAAAGTTTTTTTTCAGGAATTGGTAAACTACTGTCTCAGGAAAGGTAAACTACTGTCTCAGGAAAGGTAAACTACTGTCTCAGGAAAGGTAAACTACTATCAATATGAACCATACACCATTCTTGAACTTTTGAAAATGAAAATTATGAAATTTATTGGGATAGAACCATAATAACAGACAATGTTGGAGCACAACAGACTGGATATAGTAGTTAAGAAAACAGAAGAGAGAAAGAAGTACTTCGCATAGACATCGCCATTACCAACAGCAATAATCTGAAACAATCGTACAAAAAAAATTACAAAGAACATTGAACTTTGCCTCAAATTAAGGACATATGGAAATATGAGTGAGAGTAATCCTAATAATACTTTCAAACATGGGAGTATTACCAAAGAACCTATTCAAATCGTTGCTAGAACTAGAACTTAAGCCACAAAACATCCAACTCATGCAAAATTAATTATCTGAAACACATCTCGCATGGTTCGGCGATTCTTATATATGTGATATTTGATGATAACACCTTGATGTTTCTCTCCAAAACAAAATTACTATAAATGTAGACGAGTCTCCCACTCCTCCAACCACAAGAAACCGACAGCAGCGAACAGAATAACAAAAATACCACAAGAATTGAAACTGAATTACAAAAAATATTGAACTCAATATACAGAACGTTGAAAGCAACGATCTGGAACAACGTACAGAACCTCGTAATTCAAAAGCACATCTCACGCAGCCTATGATGTCCTTGTTAAAAACAAAGAAAACACAAGAGAAGACAAATTGCCCAAAAGTGAGTTATTAAATCAGAGGTAGAGTCGAGGAGCTCTGCAAAAACAGGCATTCGAAATCGCTCTTGAGAAATTGACTCCGTAAAAAACCAAGGGCGGGAACGAAATTTACGCGCCGAAGCAGTAGTGAGCCGATCTTCTTTCCCAATCCATCCCTCAAACTATGGGCTCCAGGGAGTGTTTGTTCCTTTTCCTTTTTTTATTCTTTTTTAACATCTCGCCTACCAGAGCGAGCTATTAACTTGCGTCGCGATGCAGTAAGGAAAATAAGTCAAAATACAAAATAAAAGAAAATAAATGGTAGTGCGTGACGAGGGCGTGGGGATTACATACCCAATTCTGTTTCGATACAACTACAACTTCCGAGGCAAGAAAAAAATGCTGTGAGGAATGAAAACCAACTCATCTTTTGTCTGTCCAAACATTGACTCCTCCACGCTTTTCTTCATGCTGTATAAAAACAATTCCAAGACAACTTTTGAAGCAGGAGGATTCTCACGATTCCAAATGTTCAATGAAAAGTTAATTAACGAGACACACAAATTACTACATTGAACATTACTCAACAATATTCGTCAAAATATCTAAGTTAATCAAAACATACAACATAAACTTAATCAAAATTCTCTAGAAGAAGTCGGTATCGTAATGTAATACAATCGAGTTGGAAATAAATGCACAAGAATTGTATTGTGTTTTGTTCAAATTAGAAATAATGCGAAAATTTTTATTTAAAAAAACTCGTACATTATATTTGCAAAATTCCTCCAAAGTACACGTAGGAAATCAACAAGATTCGGAGAAGACAAGAGAGCATATATGGATATCTCAACCTGAACACTTCACATTGAATAACATACCAAGAAATACTGGTCATACTCAAAATTAGGTTGTTTTGCATTAAATTTCAATTTCTGGGACATTCTCGATTTCTCTGCAAGTTCACTTGTGATTTTGGTAACACGCACAGCTCAAACAGAGCGTAAAACCAGCACTTTCTTCACAACCTTCACTACTTTCAATATAATTCTAAAGAAAAATGAATTGACAAAAGATGTTTAAGAAATGGCAGTGTATTCGATTCCTACATTTCATACGTTTTTTTTTCTTTTCTTTTTGCTCGGGGTTTTAGAGTTCGTCAACGTCAAGGTTATTAGATCCCTTGCAGGTGGGGAAAAATGCAGTTTTGCACCATAGAAAAGAGCCGTAGTGACCCGTGTGTGGGACTCGCAGAATACCTCGACCATACGCACTAAAAGCCCTCCTGAATTCACTAAATACCTAAACACAAAGATGAAAGGAAAGGATAGAATAAAATAACCCAAAACATTATACCAAAAAATAAGAAAATTCTGAAAACTATAATTTTCAAAACAAAGAAACAGGAAGAATGAAAGGAAAAAGGAAAGAATAATGTAAATGTAAACCCTCCCGAGAATTTGTGTGAAGAGCCCCGATCTATTTATGAAATTAAATAGTTCATCAACATCATCCGTTTCGTTTCCGAGAACTGTTGGTAAATCTGCAGCCAGATCAATGTCTCCGTATTCTGGTGTATTTTCTACAATCGGTTAGTAGGTGACGCACTGTCAGAGAAGAGCTACTCTCCTCACAAACGGGTTCATCATCAAGTAACAAGAGAAACAGATGAGTGAAAGGACAATGTCCTATGCGCAGGTGGGTCAGCAAGACCTCGCGCCTAGCTGACCTACAGGAACTGCTCCATTACTTCACAGAGGATTTGATAAGTAGGAGCTTATGCCCCTCAAAAGCCAACCACTCATTGTTCCATTCACTCAAATTCCTTGTCTTGATGGAATTTAGGAGATCCCTTTCTTGGAATTGAGAAGATATCCACGCAATTCTTGAGGCATGCCGCCTCCGCGGAAACGTCTGCTTCCTCATTTCTTCTCAGTCCTGTGTGTCCAGGAATCCTGCAAAACATTATGCCATTTCCGTCACTTTTTTGGGGGGGGGCTGATCCAAAAAGGATTGTAACAACACAGAAAGATCTGTACAACCCCAAGCATAGAGTTGTTACAAAATACCATGACGCCAAGTAGTATCATAAGCCTTCTCGATGTCAAAGAATATTCCGACATATTGTCTTCATACGAAGGCATCTTGAATTGCTGTTTCCAGGAGAAGTAAGTTATCCAGGGTGGAATGGAACTTCCTGAAACCACACTGAGATCGACTCAGCAAGTTATGCCTTTCAAGATACCAGACGAGATGCCGGTTGATAATTCTCTGCAGAGTTTTACCGACGCAACTCCTGAAGGCGATACTTCGATAACTACTGATAGCCTTTTTGTCTTTTCCGGGTTTTAGTAGAGGGATAAGCATTGCTTCCTTCCAGGAATTAGGGAATACTCCCTTGGACCAGGAAAGATTAAAGATATCCAGAAGTATTCTTTCGATTCTAGACTGGGTTGTCTGAACATCTCATAGTGAACGGAATCAGGGCCAGGAGCAGTGTCGTGGGCAGTCGCTAGAGCTGACTCAAGTTCCCACATTGAAATGGAAGAGTTGTAGGGTTCCCAGTTGGTGGAACGGAAGTCAAAGGAGATGCTATCTTCTATTTCTCTTTTTCTCGCGAAATCAGGATGGCAGTTTGCTGTAGATGTTAAATGAGCAAAGTATTCAGTCATCACTATTGCCATTTCTCTGTCGTAGATGAGAACCTGACATTGATAATTGGGACCGGATATGGGGCCTCGAGAATATCTGACAGATATCTTTCGGATTGACTCCCATAATTTAATGGACGATGTTGCTCTCTTAATGGTATTTAGAAACTCTTTCCGGGAGGTGGATCTGGATACCGTGATGGTTCTGCGCGCTATTGCTCTACCAATCCGACAGGCGGCGGGGTTTTCCAGAGATTGACTAGCCTTAAATTTCCGCAATCTTCGCCTCACCCGAATATCGGACAGACATGCGTCGTTCCACCAAGCGGCATGAGGACTTCGCGGAGACATAGATGTTTCCGGAATGGATTCTTCAGCGGCGTGATGAATCACCTGGGTCAGATGGTTGACCATCTCTTGGACACTTTCCGTTTCTCTGAAGACAGCCAGAGAACAGTACAGTGTCCAGTTAGCCTTTCTGAAAATCCATTTCTGAGGCTTGCATTCAGGAAAAATCGCACGTTCCTGCAAGGACAACCAGATAGTGTGATGGTCGCTATCAAGCAGATCTTCTACCTCCCATTGGAAAATATCAGCAACTTCAGAAGAAAAAATTGACAGGTCTGTAGCAGTATTGCGAGGCAAAAGCAAAGTGGGTCATCTCCCCGGTGTTCATTATACATAAATTTTCACGCACGAAGAGATGACTCAGCAGTCGGCCCCTGGAGCAATCGCTCGAACCTCCAAGCGCGTTCAAATCTCCAATGAGGAGGAATGGTCGAGGGAGCTGCTGAATTAAATCTGAGGGAAGTCTCCAAGAAATCTCGTGTCGGCGGAAGATAGGTAGAACACGAGGTTATTGTTGGGACGGTATAAATTTTGACTGCCATATCCTGGATTTCAGTATGTAGGAGAACGGGTGAGGAGAGGCCTTTATTTCTAACAAACACTGAACTCTTCACCCCTTGCTCGCTCTCCCGTGGTGTTGTCATATCTAAAGCTTATGTATTCTCTCAGAGAGGGAGAGTGTGCTGGTAAAAGGTGTGTGTCTAGCAGGCAAATGCATATCAGACTGCGACGCGCTAGGAGCTGTAACTCTTCACGTTAAGTTCTATAGCCACTAAGGTTCCACTGCAGTATGGCAGTCACTATGATTTGGAACATCCTTGGTCGGGTTTCTGACTGTGCAGTTCCGCGTCATTGTCGGACAATGCACAATCCGAAACGGACGAAGGAAGTACATAGATGTTCTTTTTACGTCTCCGCGACTTCTGTTATTTTTTTTTTAATCGGAAGGGTTCAGTGATCTAGGTATGGTACCCTGTTTTTTCTCTTTTGTTGGTTGGTACTTGCTGCAATTACTTTCACACTGCTGGGTTTTTTAGTAAGACTGGGTTTGGCTGGAGTTTTTGGCTTTGCACGAACAGCTTGAAGATATTTCTTCCCACATTTGCACTGGCATGTACACGACGTTGTCGTAGACATGTCAGTGGCAACTGTCTGGATAGAAATACTCTTCTTTAATACATGAGTCTGCGCTGCGGTGGAGTAACTGGTAGACAATACAGGGAGTTGGGCCCTGTAAGTCTTCCGAGCTTCACGTAAGAGATCTTTTCCAGTGTCTTTATCTCCTGTATTTTTTTTCTTCTCAACAAAGATGACGTACTCCCTGCTTTAGACTGGATGGCTACTTGTGCAGTTAACTCACATATGTGGCTCCAAGCATGGAACGCCAGGTTCGTTTGCCGCTTTTCCACACTTTCCACAGGTTGCACGACCCTTACACGTTGGAGTTCTGTGACCAAACCTCTGGCACTGGAAACAGCGCAGAGAGTTTGGGATAAAGGGTCGCAGAGGTAATTTATCCAACCCGCTTTTAGTTCCTTAGGCAGTTTAGGACAGTCAAATATCACAATGAAGGAGGCAGTCTTCTCATGACCACCACCAACCTTCCTCATGGTTTGACTGACCTCCACCACATGGTCAGCTTCCCATTATTTTACCAGTTCTGCTTTCATTTCTATGATATCCCAGCAAGTGATCACTCCCTTGCTGCGATTGAGTGCAGCATGGAGCTCACACTTGGCAGGGTATTCTCCCAGCAGTTTTCATTGCAATAGCTTTAAGACTTGCTTGATTTTGTTTCAAGAAGCATTGTACAATTCCTCAGTCTTTTTATTGACTTGAGTTCACCAAAAAGACCTTCTAAACCTTTATAAGTATAGAAGGGAGAAACTTTCTCTAACGTTCCTTGACATAAAAGAATTCGGAAACGAAATGCTATGTAACTCATTTTCATTTTCTAAAGCTGAAGGGATCTCAACACTGCCGCTTCACAGAAGTTTAGGTCTGTAACATACTTTGCGGTCCACCCGATCCGCAAGGTGAGACATTCAAAACTGTTGATATCCTGTCCCACGAGTTCGGATGAACAGATGTCCAGCGACGTGGAGCCCCCGCATCACGCCACTAAACCTTATACAACTGAGGTGCGGCAGTTGCCTCAGAGGCTAGCAAGTGTTTATCCTTAACACCCATTCACCTCATCGGCGAGTAACAAACCTTGAGGTTGAGAGTTTTTTTTATAGAGGTTAAAACCTTCCTCGCGATCAGGCCGATGAAGACAAGATCCCCGCTCTTTGCAACACATAACTTTCCACCATCGCGGCAATGATGGTGGCTGAAATGTGCCCAAAGTTTACGGTGTCCGTCGACTGGGGGTGCAGCACCAGTCCCCAGCTCGGGACCGTGGGACGCTAAACCCATACTCAATCAAAACTGAAGCCCCCGCGGGGTACATTTCATACGATTCCAAGTACTAATAAGATCATAAATTTACAATTAAGCAGTATGGAGAAGATGACAAACTTCACTGAACTCCCGCGATATCGCGACCCAATGATTTAATTATTATTAATAATCATGAAGAAAAAATAATATTCCATTTATAAAAAATCCCGTGTACATGAGTCGATATTATCACGTAAATGGGCACACAAGAACAAATAAAGTCTAAACAGTGCGATGTAGGGAGGTTTCTTCAACACAAAATCGCTGTCATGAAAACTCCCTATGCTGAAGAATAAATCCATCATCGTTGGCAAAATTGGACATGAGTTTGTAATCAAGCGGGCAGACAAAACCAGAGTTGCAGAAATTTCTAACTCGTCAGCTAACTGGTGCGGTCCGTCTCAAAATAAGTCTTACTAAATTAAAGGTTCCACAGCAAGTATAAGTTACGTTGTAAAGAGACTTTTTGGAGTTAGAATTCATTTGTAAAATAAAATATGTTGCGAAACACCCCTTGGGACCGAGTGACACACAACATACCGTGACACATGGGTCTAGAACCATTGATATACGTAATAAACAATGTACGTTTTTGTGATTACTTGTTTAATTTCATCACAGATCCATAAATAATACGCACATCAAAATACTGAAAAGTGCGTCATGGCGTAACTAGTAAACTGACGAGTTGCTAAATGTATTCTAGACCATTTCCAGTCATGCATCCGTTTTCTTGATTAATCAAAAAGTAATAAAATGAAATAAGCCATACATTTTGCATTACCACGTCAAGTTGAAGGCATAAAGGGGAAACAGAACAGAATCCCGAAAATGCATTCTGCGTACGTAACCAAAGTAGTAAACGTGTATTTGAAACACGGTAGATAAAAAATCTTTCACCACTAAAATGTTAGGGCAACATCAATTAATCCTAAGTTGATTTAAGGTCAAACAATGCAAGCACAAAACCAAAATAAGCCAGCCTCATTAAGTAGAGACCTACAACGCAGAAGAAAGAATGCAATGAACCAAAAACCAACTTTCGAGATGTTGTTGTCTCAACAGACGGGTGGAGTTTGAAATTGGATCTCAAAGCAAAAACTCAAACACCCAAATTCTTCCCAAAAGAAATCAAGCTACAGTCGTAACGCAGTCTCTATTCACTTATTGGATAGGCGACCCGGGGGAGATTCAGAATGTTGAGACAGGGAGCTGAGAAACTAAAAAATATTCGTTTTGTATTAGGTCAATACTGTATGATTATATTTTGTAATATTCACTATTATTTATTACACACAAAACATGCAGTTCAAAGATCAAATGATTGCTTTTCCGCAAGGTATTCTCAAACAGTCATCAGATAGGAGAGACCATGTAACGAGATCACAGGTTACTCATGACGTTTAAAATTATAGCATACAAAAGCAAAAAAAATGCGAAATGTTAAAACACCGTTCAATAATTATAACACATCAACATTTAAAAAATTAAATACAACATATAAAAACTCATACGTTCAAATGATATTTCAGACCCAAATTTGTACCTATTCTTTCAAAAGAATTTGTTTGTAATGGGGGCAAAGTATTATAATAACTACAAGATTATATCCGTATAAGATTTTATCAGTATAGGAATTGTTATGATATACGATTATATTCTGGAACCCCTAGTCTTTGGAATCACCCCTGTGGTATAAACCCTTAGACAGCTGCCTCCTTCCAGTCACACTTCTCGTGAGGCCGATGCACTAGTACGGAAGCCATCATCTTCAGAAAAGTTTCGCGCAGCTGTTACAGCGTCCGGGGTCCTGTCATCCCCGCTTCGCTGTGAGCACGCTCGGAAAAGCACCTCGAGCCAACGCCTGCTGGGCGAATGGGAACGACCAACGCCTCCGTATCTCCGTCAAAAGGGGGAAGAGGTCGCTGCAGACTACCGACACAAGGCGAGATGTTTACGAGACTTAATAGGCTCTCAGTTCGTCCTGAAATGGGCGTCAAAACAGTTCACGATAGAAACAGAATAACGGTGGCGAGATAAAATGAAACTTCGCTAGAGCCATCCCGGTCGTTTAGGAAGCGCTAGTGGACTGCACGAGGCTCAGTAAAGCGATGCGCGAAAACGAAATCTGTATTCCTCCAGAAATTCAAGCTTCTACTGCAAAATACACGTGGAATCTCTTCCGCAAAAAACTGTAACACAATTCATAATACTGGTATACGTTGACTTGAGAAAAATACACTACGAATAATGGTCTGAGGTCGAGTTCTCTATTTTTCTTTCTTACTCCATACTAGATTTCTACCAAAATGAAGTAGCACACCAAAGTAAAAGATTATTTTACAATTAGAATTTTACTATTCCTTAACGAAACTACTAAAATTTTATTCTCGTTGCAATTTTATTAACCAAAATACTCCGAGACAACGCGTAATGAAACACTCGACATACAACGTCACAACGATAAGTCATTGGCAACATCCGCTTGCACAGTTGTACTTAAGATAGCGTTTACTCAAGAGAAACATGTACGTTGAAACGAGTGTAAATTTCACAAGTTCAACCTTGTATTCACGCACACGGAAACGTACTACGCCAATGGGGGCGAAGATGGACTGCACTTGAAAAGCTAAGCATACGTAATCGACGGACTAAAAGAGAACATCTTTACTCTCGTGTGCACCCTAGTAAGTTATTTGGCTTTTCTAAACGAGTAAAATTTTTAGAAACACGAGTATATATGACGTTCATTCTAGTGCTACTATTTGTATTTGACGTAAAGTTTTGTGCATGAACATCGCAATAGTGTGTAATACTCGAGTTTCATATTTCAATACCTAAGAATCATAAGTCCAAAAGGTCTCTATATCTTGTTATCTATACGACATTCACTAGGTTATATAACAATCAAGTGAAAAAGCGAATTATCATTGATAGAATACATACCCAATTATTTGTAATATTATTTCATTGCTTGTAATCAAGAGAAGTGTTCATATATAGCGGTTTGTCGACAATTGAGACGTAATCCCGTTGCTTCTTAAATACTGATTTAACAATTGCAGTAACGTTGTCGTCGTAAAAATTTACCTCAAGACAAGATTCACTTTTTTCATTTTTTTGAAACTTTTTTTATTCATTTTTTAGTTCATTTCAGTAAATGCATGGAAGTATTTTCAAAATTTCTCACACTCTTTTTTTTACTTTTGGAATATTAAGTTCGCCGTAGGTTAAGTACGATTTCTTCTTTTCTAATGTACCTCTGAAAATATCAAAAGTAACTAGGCAAACTCAAAACCATCGGAAATGGGTCACAGTCAGTGAAGTTACACAAGCTCAAGTCAATTAACACATACTTTTTTTTCCTCTCTCTCCGTCAGTGAATGAGCCAAGGTGTCACGCAGCGTTTTACACGGCTTTCACACAATGAGAAAATATCGCCCGGTCGAACACCGGAGGCAGTCTCGTAAGTACGCATTTCGAATGACGACGCTACGCGACATCTTAAAACGAAAACGTCGCGTTCGGGCTTCCTAGGCACAAGCCACTTTCCGCGTCGGATGGACGATGAAACCATTTAATGGAGGAAGCTCAAATTGCGCCCTTACTTTCTGGAGGGAAGTAAATTAAATTATGTCGTTCATTTAAAGCCAAGGCTGCTGAAACTCTTGCGTTTCTCGGTGAGCAAGACACCCACCCATTCCCCGCGCCCATCCTCTCCCAGACAGCAACGTCTCACTCTCGAAATTACAATTCATCACTTCTAATTACAATTCCGCGAGATGAATGTGCATTTAATACACAACGTTGCAGACAGAGAAGAACGACAAAATGGTGAGGAAATATCAGCAGTTACATAATGCAGAGAGTGAAAACATAACTTATGCAAAACTCACAAAAAAGGTTGTTTTTTTCGGAGTTTCTCAAAAACAAAAATAATATCACAAGTTATAGTTGTCTAATGATATTCATCCAAATCTGAGCGAAGAAAAAAGATACTGAATTATATGTCAAGACGCAAACATTTACAACATTTTACTACCTTACATTATGTTACATGGAACATTAATAACACCGCGTACAGTAAATTCTGTTTGCAAGTGAAACACAATCTCTCAGGAAATGTCAGAATACTAAACGACGTAATAGTAAATTCAAATGAAAACAAGCTTCCTGTCGCTCACTTCCTTTACTGCGTCTCGACCTTCTTCCAGTTTACTGAGCACACCCAGGGCTCGCTTATCTCTCATGGCCAAGTGTTGTGATTCACTCGCTTAAATATACAGTATCTCTAGCAAAACTTTTCGAGATGAATTTATAAATTCAAAACTTTATACGTGGGTACGAAGTTTGGTAAAAACTTTCTCACAGTGAGTACTACTTTCAGTCATCCAAAATATCGTAAAAAAACGTACTAAATTTCTATAAACATAGCACGATAAATGTACCAGAAGTCGCAAAGATATGTACCTTAAAAACTAAAACAAAATGGATTTTGGAAATTTCTGTACAGCTGGTTCTGTTAAACTTTTAAAACAATCTTCACATTTAGGATATTGATTCAGGCAAGTATAACATAATAATTCATCTCAAATGTGACATTTCTGAGCGTATGATAAGAAATCGGGACAAGCCTTCGACCCATTGTAGTCACAGGGAAGAACAGATTTTCCGGTACGAACAAATATGGTATGTCTTACATAATAAATAATTGCTCCAGAAATTGTCCCATTGACATTTTTAAAAAGGGATTTCCTAGCAGACTTCAAGTACTGCAAAACGTCCATTACATTATGGCATCTCTGTGTTAAAAAGAGGAGAAAATGCACCTAAACGTAGATATTAACGCGTAGGCTTAAACATTCGAGAGCTGCTGGTATATTCCCCCCTCCACTTCATTCCTTTCAATCGCTCGCACGTTCATAAATTCGAGTTGGATACTGAGCTTTGAAAATACGAAACAGTTACGATCGGAACGAAAATCGGATATAAATTTAGATTTTTGAAAAACTATTCCGTCTGTCCTGGCAAAGATTGGAAAAAGTATTTTGCAGGGATATTAATTCGAATCTTGGCCTGATTCCATTCGGAATGAGAGTTCAAGATGTATTACCAAATACGATGACTTCATTCACTCATTTCCTTATTATTTCTCCACAATATATTGACAAAACACGTAGAGAAATATAATGGGAAAACTATAAATGGTACAATGCCTAGCTGGTTACAGCGTAAGGGACCTATAAGGAATACCTCACTAAAATTTGACAATGATTTAATTGACCGTAAAATTGTGGAGTTTTTTCCTGGTATTTACCCTCCTCCCCTATATTTCTTGCATTCCCAAATAAAAAAATGTGTAGAGAAAATTATACAAAACTATTTTTACAATAAAATGTTAAATATACAAACCATTTATTCCTTTCCACTTTAAACATTCTACAACATAATATACAATTAATGCGACCACGAGAGCATATTAAGTGCACCTGGATTGGACAAGCGCACAGACGCAGTCATCGGGCAACCTGTTCATGCCTGCAGGTGAGTTATCTCTTGGCAAAGGATGACACACTGAGAGCAGCTCGGTCAGCGGATTCGACTCTCGTCTCTCGGTGTCCCGGTTGCTTCTCACAAGTACTCTCCATCCTTCCACCTTCTGCTTCGGTGACCATTTCAGTATCCCTCTCTGTCCGTCACACGGCTTAACTAGCAAGCGTCGCGCTTGCCGACACTCTACTGCGAATCCGACTTCCGCTGCTTTGTAGGTAGCTCGTACCTAACATTGGATCATGGATACAGAAGTGTCATCAAACCAGAATTCATTCATTTCTAGATCATAGGCAAACAGCTCAGCCACTGAGCATTCTTTGATTACAGTATTTCAATGCTTAGCTAATACTTAACATTTCACGGTTGAATTTGAAAAAAAAAGAAGCTTGTTTATCTAGTCTGTCCGGCAGTGGAAGTCTACGGTAACAAACAGCTTACACGAAACGCTTAGTGGAAGGAACTGAGCCATCAAAAATGATGAGTCAGAATGTATTCGTTCTTGTTTCTTCGTAGTAAATCTGGTAATACGGACGGGTATTAATTGTGCGGAATCTCCTGGTTCAGGTACAAGGGTTTTCCTCAATTGAGCAGAACCACTCCATGTAGTCACCAGACGTTTCCTCAATGACGCAGAAATCCGAACTTCCTTGGGATCGGGATTCATAGAATCGGGTGTATCATAAGTATACCATGCTTTGATATCTTTACGATCTGGAGATAAGCTACTTGCGAGATATGCGATTACTATTTTTAGGTTTATCACTTAATTTTCTAAAGATATACCAGTGTCAGGTAATACATTGTTTCACGCGCTCTTTAAAAACTTTGGAATTCTTAAAGTTCATACAAGTTATATACATATCAGTATCTTTGACAAGTAATATATAACTAAAAAGAAAGGATCAAATTCATCAATCAATTCATTCTAGTATGCGGTTTGGCGGTGTATCATATTAGGTTGCTTCTATTCTCCCTTAATTTATGGAGTACCAGACAAATACGTAAAAGCTCTAATTCAGAAAGAATCTTTATTCTTAGAAGAGCCACTGCGTCCTGATATTACTGACCGGTTTATCACCTTCCCAGGAGCAAGATTTGTTTGCAACACCCCCTCACCACCACAAAAAAGAGAGAGAGAGAGTCAGTGCTTTTATAGTAAAATGTTATAAAACTATTTGCTCTACAATGCCACAGACTGTGGCAATGGTGAGAGGGTGGATGTTAACAGATACTTTCCTTCTGACAGCCTGCCTCGGTATCAGCGCAATTAAGGAAACCTTTCCAGAGTCTTCTTGGGTATTCTGCGCAATTGAGTCACACTTCTGGGCAATTGATGCGCGACCGATGATACATAGTTACGCGTTCTTAAAACAGTACGTTCAGAAAGCCCAGATAACCAAATTTACATCCAACTCCAACATGCTTCCTACAAATTGCGGTCAGATGGGACAGCAGGATATCATCTCTGACCTTGGGCACATCTAATAACAATTTAATAATAAATCAATTTCCTCACAAGATAAAAAAGATTTATACAAATCTTTATTAACTTTACTCTTTGGATTCCAACGCTGAATGGTAAAACTAGCTAAGTTCACCTTCTTTTCTTAAATCTGAAATATAACAAATCAGTTTACGAAGAGTATCATTCAATTTGATAAATGATAATAAATATTACAGATAAATTCACAATTATTTTATTGAGCAATTCTAGAATATCACACAACTTAATACATTTCAAATAGTAATTGCGAGCAAATTATTGTAAATTAAAAACGATTTTATGCCATAACAATGAGTGAAATTACCTGAAGCACACTTTTTATTCCAAAGTCATGTTTCATAATCAGATACTAAAACGAGACCACAAGATATAAAATACAAGAGTAATTTAGAACGCTAGTACCAATACCCAGAGGTCTTGTTCCCCATTTATCTAAGCATCGCCGAAGGGGTGACCTGGTGGCCCAGTGAAGGAACCGGCCGCCAGCAACTCGGAGCGCGGCCACCGGCGATACCCCTACGTCGCATCGGCATCAGAGCTCCTCACACCGCCTTCGACCGCGGCCTCCTCGCCTCGTTGGCTCTAGTTAGGCACTCTGCCAAAAGACATCGTGTGGCACCCTGATTCCACGTGAAATGCTAAGTATGCGCGTGTTTCAAACAAAAACTCGCATAAGCCGAAGTACCAAAAGATTACAAACATATTTATACAATAAAATATTTTTAAAATAAGCCACTAGAGATAACCTTTTATTGAAAGTTACTATATGTAAACTTATAGACGCTTCATAATACTAAAAACGAACTTGCCGTTACTTCCTTTTACGTGTTTTCGTGCGGTATTTGAAAGGTGATAATGGCTTAGTCGAGTCAACATGAGACATAAAAGTAACGGAAGTCACGATAGCACGCGGAAGGCTTGTTTTGTCACAAAAAATAGCTTTCTGGATACGACGGTGGAGGCTGAACTCTTCAATTAACATTTTTGAAACTATAATACGTGCTAATATAATTTGAAAACATTCAAGTTAGTGGTCTTCGGATATTACATCTATTTGTTAATTAAATTTTCATTTTTTTATTTCATTTTTTATTGATCCATAAGAATCAATTAGTTTGAAACTGACGATACAAATTATTTTGGGATATTTGTTGTAAGTTACACGAACATGCTGACAATGTAGTAATTGGTTTCATTCACAATTGTAGTTAAACATTCCATTGTCTAAGAGTGTAAAGGACTTTTTATTGATGAAGTTAGAAAGAATTTATTAGTTTTATGTTCTTGGTAAGTTTTCTTTACTTACATTCGGGTTTACGTTATATAGCGAAACGCGATGCAGGGCTTGGAACTACCTTGGTAATAATGTTTTTAAGTTGTTTTGAACACGGTGAAGAGAAAATCTAAAACAATAAGAATATGGAACAATAGTGTTGAAATGGAGGACTTGGTCATATTCTAGGCATTCATCTTTCTTTTATGGTCCGTGACACAATATTACAAACATTTCAATAGATATAATGGAGATTCGAGAATGATTTTTACGCAGCAAATTTAAAACTTGACGCAAATGAAATCGCAGGAATTTATCTTGTTTTATAAGAAGACACATGATTTCACGGATTCTGTTACGAACCTCGAGAAAAATAACAGTCAGGGAATGCCACACCAATTTTGTATTTGAAAAGATCATCTCACAAAGTCACCCAACATGTCAATGAACTACAGGGAAGTAAAAACACAGAAGCGTCCAGCAACACGAAGGCAAACAACTCGCAAAGGACAAAGCGCAGTGGCGGCATTCCGGCAGGGAGCAAATGGCTCTCTCCAAACGAATACACGCAGACCAGACTGAACCCTCCCGCCCTCATCGACTCCGTCCGTTCTTCTCCGGCTGCTCTTCGTTCAAGGTGGCGCAGGTGGTAGTGTTGTCGCTCATCACCAAATCATCCCGGGTTCAATTCCCGATGGGGCCAGAAAATTTGTAGCTTTTCACATTAGTGTCCCAGTTCATATAGATGCCACTACTGAAAAGCAAACCTTCCTTCCTCTATCCAGCTCCTCCTAGTATTAACTCTAACAATCACTAACTAATTCTACTAACCCCTCCACGTGGGCCATGTTGTTGGTAAACCCAGCTAACCGACCCACCTACTAACAATGACCTACCACCCAACTCCTCACTCCTATCACTCCATGTAGATAAGCTTCAATAGCATGCTACATTTCCCGTTTACAAATTCAACAATATATTCAAGGGGGATTCTCACCAGCCGCAATCTTCGCGCTCGCGAGATAGGCAGTAGCTGCGGAGGCGTGGCGTGGCTGAACGGCCGGCGTGGGCGTCCTCACTCACTTCTCCTCTCCTCGGCACCAAATCAAACATCGAGTGCTTCAAAGTGTTCAAGAAAAAAATAAATTTATCGATATTTGAGACAGAAAATAACTCGACTCGAGATGACACCCCTGCTCGTTCTTAGTTGACAGCAATGGAAACAAGGACAAACAAAGCGATCTGTAAGGATAAATACGGAGAAAAAAAATAGGGATATAATACAATTCAGCTTAGCAGAAAGACACAGAGACTTAGCGGGAAGGAACGCGAAGGCATTGTATAGCAGAATCTCTGCAACTAGGAATATTGCAGCAATAGCTAATTATTTTCCTATACATTATAATTACCGAATTAATTAGCTGTCAGACCAATCATCATCCTTGAGAGAGCTAGTGACTTCTTCCGCATAAGTTTTTTTTTTACACAGTCCACTAGCTATGCACGCTTTGTACATCGCGTCGACAGTTATGAGTGTACGAGTAGAACCATTTACGTCTATCTTATGAAGTAATGGAATTTAACGACTCTTAATAAACAAATTATTTTAGTACTCAACGTTTCAAGTCGGATAATGGATAGCATCAGGTGTTTATATGAATGTTACTATGATATTGCACTATATGTGTAAACACCTGATGAAGGACAAAATCCTTGTTGAAACATTAAACAGTAAAATATTGTAATTTGTCAATTAAAGATCGTTAAAGTCCATTACATATTAGTGTACATTATTTAAATCTCTTGTGCCTTTGTTCATAAAGTATTTTAATGTCTGGTTTACGAGTTCCTAAGTGAGAGATAGACTAAACTTGTATATTAAAAAACATATCGAAATATTTTCGTGTTTATCATCCGGGTGAAACGATTAGGGATGGGGTGGAAGAGTTCCAAGAAGGGGGAAGAGGAGTGAGGGGGTCCCAAATCCACAATCAGTCCAAAGTCCCCTAAAACATCTCGGCGGTCCTGATTCACGGTGCGCATTGTCAGACAGGGAGTTGCGCCAGCGCGGTCCGCAATCTGCGAAGAGTTGCGTCGACGTTTCACGAAACGACTGATTACACAACGCGACAAAATGCCGCCCGAGGAGAGCAGGTGCGCTATTTCTTTGATACAGGTAAAAATACTTTCCCAACATTTCAAAAGAATGGAAGGAGTGTAAATATGGCTTCTTTCCCAAACCGAGAAAAGAGAATATACAACATTTCGAGCGAAATGCTCGCCTTAATGAATAAAAGAGAAGTCTATAATTGTGATCATTCCGTGGAGGCAAAGTCCGGAAGAAATTAGAGTACGTGAAAATACTATGCAGAATACATCAAGACACGACTGTAACTTTCGATTTCATGAAATACAAACGAAGTGAAAGGTTGTGAAAAATTCCTGTTTTAATTTATTCCGAACGTATAGACAGAATTGGTTTTCAATTATGTATTTCGATTTGCAGTGGTGTAGAGCTCGGGAAATAGATTGCACACTCACAGTAATTCCAAATGAAACTATTTTTGCAAACTAGAGTTTAATATGTTTATTGAACACCGAATGTGAACGGTTATCGATGAAGGCAGAGGTCTGCCCTGAAACGGAATGTTTCGTTTCACAACAAACAATGTGAAAAACATCTTATTTCGCCAGCTACGGTTAAAAACCTACCTCAAATGAAATTCAATTTTTTACATTCACTATGAAGTCTCATCTATTGTTTTTCGTTTTCTGATATTATAATATTTATACATTTTGCAATATCTTGTATGTTTTGGAAATCAGTTGTCATAAAAATTTGAATTATTTATATTATATTTCATTGACAAATTCTGCTCGTAAATTACCTGAGTAATAAAAGAGGTATATTTGTGAAATAACGATATTTTGTAGTTGATCATTCAAGTGATTCATACCTTTGAGGCGTCTCGAACGACGAAAACGGCAACAGAGTAATTAACTTGACTTGTGTCAAATTTTGAGAACCTCCATGAGGCTACACGACTGCGATTTCTCCCAGCACATGACCAGCTAACCGGAAGGCACTCGAAGGGGTGGGTGAACTGAAAACTCTCGAAAGGGTGGGTGGCGTTCTTAGGATATTTCATAATTCAATGTACTCGTACATTCTTGATAATACCAGTAGCGTAGAATGTGAGGATCTTTCATTCAAATCATTATTCGTTCGGACAATTAGTTAAAAACTTTAGTTAGTACGTGCCTTATATTGTAAGTATTGACTCGATATTTCACGAATAGCGTCGTTAATTGCATTACCATTATCATCAATTTTAATAATTGCTATGTTAATTTCTCGTTGTCCATTAAAATCAGATTTTGTTATCTTGAATTTTAGTGTTTGAAAAAAGAATTACGAGTGTATGGTTTGATTTATTTAATTTTCAAAGTTCGCTTTTCTGCAATACGATTTTTAAAATTAATTTGTTTTGCTACTTCTCCCGACATGTACAGAGTTTATGCCAACGGTTTTTAATTTGTTTTCTAATGGCGACATTCTTACAACCAACAAAAATATAATGATCTCAATGATCTATTTTAAAAATTTAATGTAGCATCTTCATTTTCACGTTATGGAATCTTGTCTCAATGTTTGATAAAAACAAGAACGTAATACATTTTCAAGGCTTTCACGTACGATCGAAATTTTGATTTTACTATCAACGTTGAATTTATATTTATAAATTATAAATCTAGTACTACTTGAAATTCTCACTTAACATAAAATATGGAGAAGATTGCTCCACAACATACACTAAAGTATTTTACGTTTAAATCAAAACAGTTTATTTTACATAATAATCCGATTGGCCTGATATTTCAAAAATAAGTACGTAGTATGGAATAACTAATTATAATAAACACAGGTCGAACAAATGGAAGAAACTCTTGCATTACTGGATTCAGAGTATCTTCTCGATGTCATCGAAAAAGCTCTTTTTGCTCCCTCACCGCCTCAAACAAGGCACGGACGCAGTCCTCCCCTACTTTCTCTGTGAATATTCTAAGAAATCCGCCGACAAAAGCGCAGTGGACCGAGCCTCTCTTTGGCTATCCCCAGGGATGGTCAACACCCCCTTCCAGATGGTGACCCACTCACTCTTGTTACTCAAAGGGTAATCTCGTCACCCCACGTACAAGTGCGGTGTCGTATTGAAGTTTCCAAAAAGAAATTTCGATCCCAGGCTTCTCCAGCTAGCAAAACCCCTCTGCTAACAGTTTTTGAAATATTTATCACTTTATTGAAAAATCTGTCACCCCCTATGCTCTACGTTGAACGTAGCCGAACGAAAACAGTGCCTATTTAATTGTTCTCATTTAACAGGTCTTCGAGAGAAAAATTCAGTGAAGCCAACGAAAATATATTTTGTCAGGCCTTGGGAATAGCCATTGGTTTCGCCAAAGATCAAAACGGCGGAAGAGCACAGAGAAGACATGTATTTTTGTGAATAAATCTACGTAATTTTTTAATTTATTTCAAATGTTTTTCTTTTTTAATTAAGTTCTATGAATTAGTCAATGAATATCGAGTCCTATTAATTATCCCATGTATTGATTTAGTGCAAATTATATATTCATGATCTAAATATTATTATGAAAATCTTTTGATCTATTAGTTACTAATATTAAGTTAATGATTCAATTAGGTTGTCTATTGAACCATGTTATAACCATAATAAACTTGTCTCATTAATTTATATCTTAGAACTATTAGAAAACTACAGATTTTATGGTGATTTCATATCATTTCCTCGTTGAGTTTTAAATTTAAAAAAAAAAATCAAAATTAGAACATTGTATTTGTTCGTAGTATAGAGTTGGATATAAATTTCGTAAATTGACCTTAGTCTGATATCTCAATTGCTCTAGAAATACAAGAAATTTCATGCTTAACATGAATTAATAAAATTTAGCGTATAAAATTGTTAATGGTTTTCGCGGATATTTTGAAAATTACAAGGGAATAAGATGAAGGTACTGGAAAATGCCTCTAATACGATTCAGAGAATATTCGCTGGTTTTCGGTGAAACATTGGTCAAATATTAAATTGAATTTCCTTTCTTACCGTGACATCCGTGGCACTGATCAGGCAACATTGACATGGACCCATTACCGGGCACTGACATGAGACCGCATTACAGATCCGATGAGGGGCATCTATGGTCGCCATCTCAGGGCCAGGAATATCCAGGTCGGGACCCGGTCAGTGCCTTTTTACAAATTCTACGGGGGGTGGGGGGGTGAGTTAAAATTAAAACATTCTTAATTAATAACGAATCATGTTTTCATTGTCCCAATAGCAATAATAGTATATTTCTGTAATTTACTTTTGTGTCGATATTACAAACAACCAGTTCACTTTCTCTCAAAGCATGTCACAATAACGTATCGATAGAAATCAATACACTAGATAAATAAATACCACTAGCCGTGTAAAGAAACGACAGTCGTCGCAGCGAAAGAAAAGTAATGAGGGAGGAGCCTAGAGGCCACGTGGAAGTCGAGGACCCAATACGAGCATTACGAGATCGCCGGCTCTTCTTCTCGTTGCAGATCGTGTCATCAGAATCTTGGTGCTGCCTACATCAGTTGATTTGTAGAACCGACAGTAATTGATATGCCTGCTGTGACGGTCACAGGGCTTGTATTGGCCTTGGCAGAAAGGACACTGCCTGAAGTAAGCTTCTCCGCGGGTTGTAGCGGTCTATGTGCGGGTGCGACGGCATGCTGTCTCGAAAGGACGGAGCTACGCTTGGCAATTCCACGCATCAGACATATGACAACATCGTGCATTGGTTCCATCTCGTTACTTTTCCTTCGCTGCGAGGACTGAAAGCGAGTATTTTACGAGTAGTTCAGTAATGAAATGAAGGTCGGCTCATCACCTGGTCTCAACCACATTCTCCAAGTAAAAGTACTAGACTGGTGATATAATGCTAACCCGGGAGTCAACATGATACGACCACAGGAACAGACCTCTGATTCAAGATGGGTAAACCACAATGTAACCACATACGTCCGGCCGAAACTGACTCGATAGTAGAATTAGTCCACAGATACAACAAAGGAAGATGCACCTGATCTTCAGTCGACTCCTTCATATTTCGTCACACATTAGGACAATTCACTTCATAATGAAATAAAGAGTGATGCGATCAATAGCGTATTATCGAAGAAATTAAACGTAGTAAAACATCTAAATTCATTTCTTCTACCATTATCCAGTTGAATAATACGAATTATACATAGGTAGATTTTTATTATCGTTGTGAAATTTAAACAATAATCTACATACATAAAACGTATTATTCAATATATTAAAGATAGTAAACTTTCATTAATCGCTAATCAGCGACACCACATGAAATCATTCTTGAGAGTCCAGATACAGATTTGTCCGTAATTGCGGGGAAAAAACTAAAAACATTCATGTTTTATTTCTTCACTACCTGATTTCGGATAAGTAAGTGATTTTCTATGAGACCTGTATGACTCAGTCAGTGAAAGTAATCCAACAGAACACAACAATCGATATAACAGTATGTGACAGAGAAAGCGATGCACTGTCATAAAAGGTATTCTATAGTGGACCTCGTCGTTTCTAGGCAGAAGACAAGTGAATTACAATTCTAGCGGCGTTCTCCCAACAAGAGCTGACTCGCAGCGCCCGCGGAGGGAAGGGGGACGCTTGGGGGTCCAAGAGGAGGACTGCTCCATGCCGCCGCCACGCCGCAGGGGGAGCGCAACGAAGCGGCGCGCGTGTGAGAGAGGGCCCGGGGCGATGACCACAGCACCGGAACTAACAGGGATGCAGACGCGCAGGGGAGAGGTGGCGCTTGTGTGGAACGAAGGAAGGATAGGATGCGGGCATCGCAGCTTCAGCGGCGGCAGGTGGTGGCGGTCGTACAATCAGAATGAAAATTAGAGTCTTGTGCATGAATCGTCTCACACCTTATTTTTGAGAAAACCTGCGTTGTACAATGAAATGTCCAAGGAATCGAAACGGGAGACTTATCACGAACAGAAACGCACCTGCAACAAATGCTGTCGAATGCATGCAAACAAGTGAAATGCTCTGTAATGCCCCGTATACTACACTTCAGAGAAGAAGTTACACTTAGAACAAACTGAAGTAATTATTGTAATTGGAACAAACTGGAGTTACTATTATACTCAGAACAAACTGAAATAACCAATTCTTTGATGTGAAAATAAGGAATTCCGCAAATGACAAAGCTAACATAACTACTGAAATTCCCCAATTAAATTTAAGATAAAACGTAACAAGAAATCTGGTATGAAAAAAACAACAATCAAATATCACAAAGCGTGGATACGTAGCGAAATGCATTTGTAACAAGAATGAGTAAACCATGACGCAAGCTTTCGGTGACGCATCAAATTAAAATGGGGGAAAAGAACTTCATATGACGTCGCCTGCTTTCAAAGTTACCATGCCTCATGTATTACGTCACCCACAGCATCTGACAAGTCATCTTCTGCGAGTAATTTTCATCTCTTGCGTTCAAGACTGCATATATTGGACCAGATAAGTACCTCATAAGATTTTATGAAATACATTTATGACAGCGCATATAATCATTTGTCATTCATAACGAGAAGCACCTGCTCGTTTAATGAGAAAAAAGATTGAAATACGTATAGACTTAAGAATGTACGAGATGCTGTACCGAGAACGAAATGAGAAAGTATAAATATAATTTCCTCAACTGTCATATTTTTCTGGAGAATCTTGAATATGAAATGAGATTCTCTTGAATGAATTAGGGCCCGAAACGGAACTATACTAATTGGTACCGTAGAGAGATTGAGGGTAGGTTGTTAGAACAAAAATAAAAACTGTAAAGAAATGCTATATTAGATGTAGTTCAGATGTAACAAAAAAAGGCATTCATATAATAATACTAGAATATTTTTATTCAGGCACTGAATTTTAAATTTTTACGTAGAATGTTTCATGTTTGAAAAGCAGTAAAGAGTAGAGAGTCAAAGCGAAGAGTCCGCTACCGTTATGTACGAGTATGAACACGATGGGTTGCGTTATCAAGCTTTCCATACAAAATGTGGTACACAGGAAAATACGAGAAAACTTTGGAAGTTCTCTTATCATGCTTTTGTAAATACAATTGCACTACTTATTTCAAATTTGTTTCGTGCCTTACTTATGATAAGTCGAGATTCAACCGACTGGGCCTGCTTCTTCCATCTAATCACATGAATCAGTTGAAGAAATTGGGAAAAGTTGGATTGTCGAGGAACTAAAGATACCAAACCGACATCGGAGTAGGTGAGAAAAATCTCAACAGAAAAACTCATTCAATTCGACCGATCAAAGGACGGAAACCGCTAAGCAGGTGAAAAAGTCGCAGAAAAAGCATTCTACATCCGAGTTGAGAAGCACTTAGAGAAATAATTTTGAACATAATTTTTAATAGTTAAGTGCTGTAAGCAAATATTTATCTTACGATTTCAAAAACTATACAAGTTATTGTAAGCTACTGGCGACTGTATTAAAAGTTGCAGTCAATTGCATCAAAAAAATTTTTTAAAAAAAAAGCAGTGGAAAGCGCGAGAAAAATCAGAGCTGAGGGTTGAGTCCAATGCCCTCCGCTGATGTGTGCGATGTAAAGCCGTCAACTAGCAATGATGGTCTGTGCAAGAGAAGACTCCAGGGCACAAGATGAACACACGCATGGGAACGTTTGTCTTTCTCCTCCTGAGCACATAGCCAGCCACAGGGGCACGCACGTCCACTCCCGCCACTCGCTGCTCCTCCGCCGGGAAGAACCCTAGCGAAAGGGCAATACCACTACCCTCGTGGGTTCGTGAAAAGGACGAGGGTAGCTGTGTCTGGAGACCACCAAAGCACGAACTAATTCGAAAAGTGTACAGATCTTCTCGTGTTCTCTCGCGTCGCACGCATGAAAGAAGAACTGGTGAAAAGCGTGATGGTAATTACGTTATATTCAGGAAAAAACATCGCGGGTGCCGCAACCATAATTCACATCTCACATACTCTACCGTATCTTTCGAATCTCCAGTTCCTAACTTATATTCTGAGCACTTTTTTAGTATATACTGACAGTATTTGTCTGAAAGTTGAACATCTCGATATTGACTACCAGCGCTACAATAATTTACGTGGAAATTTCTAAGATATTTCGGAAAGTTAAATGTCAGGATTGAGCTCCTCTCTGGTTCCTATGATTTCTTAAGCCAAACTCAAAATATCGTTTTATTCGTAACCACGTGACCTCTATAACACCTATATAACATCATGACATCTGTATCTAATCCCCCCCCAGGGGGCTTACATCTAGTAAGAACGTGTTTGGCGAACACGGGGCCCCGAGCTGAGTTTGGCATTGCTTCCACCTACTTGTGCCATGCTCCTTCCTTTCTCTTTCCTGGCCTCCCTTGGTCACCTCTTGTTCTTTTCGATCCAGACGCTATTAGAGCTAGGGTATCTTTCATTTTCCCCTTCCCTTTCTTCTTCTCCTTCTCCTCTTTCTTCTTTCCCCCGCAGGGAGCTCAGTTTCGAGTGAGTATGGGCTTGGCAAACCCACGGTTCCGAGCTGGGGACTGGTATTGCGCCATCAGTCCTCGGACACCGTAAGCTTTGGACATGCTTCAGCGACCACCATTGGCGCGACGGTGGAGAGTTGCGTGTTTCGAAGGGCGGAGATCTTGCCTTCATTGGCCGGGTCGCGAGGAAGGATTAAACCTCTATAAAAAAAACCCTCAACCTCAAGGTGTGTTACGCGCCGATGAGGTGAATGGGTGTTGAGGACAAACACTCACTAGCGGACAACCTCTGGGGCAACTGCCGCACCTCAGTTGAGATGGCATGATCCTGGAAAAATGCATTACTAGTTACAGTCAACCAGTCTAAATTCGCGAAGGCCAATGTCTATTTGTTCATTTCAAGATATAAATTCTGTCTACTTCTGTAATTTCGATATCGAATTAATACCAATTTGAGGCAAATTTTATAATGAATTTCAGTTAATTCATGTTATGAATTTTCCGGATACTTCGGTATAATCAAAATGCTACATTTTTCGTGTGTGATATTGTGTTCTGCAAACGTATTTCTATGGGTATATCAACGTACACTAATGGTTAGCTTAGATTCCCCACATCTGAGATTAATTGAAAAAAAATAGTGACGACTACACACTTTTTTTAAAATCACTGTTCCCACATGATTTCATGGTCCGCGTTCAGCTATGACAGGCATACGTCAAATTCACAGAAAAAAGAAAAATCANCCCCACCAAAAAAACAACAAAAAATATCCCTGGTCTATCTACTAACCATAAATAATGCTAAATAATTCTCGGTTTAAATGAAACGACAAAACAGTCCTCTAAAATAGAATCTATCGATTGGTTCTCGTGACCGAGCTGTTCTAAAACTTATTTTGCTGAGTGAAAGCAAACCGTTCGACGCTGAAATTCATAACAACACGTGATCACTAGAAAGTAGAAAATCTAATGAAACCACAGACTCCACAATTATTTGTTAATGATTACAATTGAGCAGATAGAGCAATTGAGTACTAAGTTGACGAAATTCCTTTAGTTGTCCAATACCACGCAGCTACTCCTGCAAAGAGTGGAGCGAAGGACTCTCCCCTGCTCAGCACCGCGCAGACAATTAACTTTCCCCCTCAGGTTTCATCATGTCCAAGAGAGTGCTCAATCGCATGATCATCACAGCAAAAATGGTTGCATATCATCAATTGGAGATCTTTTCTATGATAAATAGAAACTTACGAGTTAGTTTTGTAAACCGCAATTGCGTTTTCAAACGCGAGTGATCGAACTATGATAGTTTAATGGCCAGTTCTAAATAAAAAATTTCCTTCAAATATTTTTTATTTGAACTAGAGAATTGTGTTTACTTTTAAATCTTGCATTCACCTGACGATTGCAGGAATCTCTGCTGAAACGTTGTGAGATAATAAATAAGTGTCTACAGAAAAAGGCAGGTTTGATATCAATATAAATATGATTGTAGACGAGAATAACATCAATTTTAAAACTTGTGAACACATCTTAGCGTATCACATGAATAATACTATTCATTTCGTGTTTTATCGACAGGTAGATGCTATTCCATTTCCGAGATACATAGAAGAACAATACAAGAGTAGGGAGAAAAATCCTAGCTCAGGTCCACAATTCCTACAAAAAATATATTGGACGCTCCATTTTCCTGAACATGAATATACCTACAATCAGTACATTTCCTGAGACCGAATCAGCATTTGCCCTTTGGATGGCAATCTCCCAACATTTCTCGTTTGACCCAATCCAATTCCTTATCCCCTCAACCCATCTTCCTTCTCCCCTTTCATTTTTTATCCCTCCATTTCTGGTTCATGTCTTTACCGCTCATCCCCACGACGCCTCTCCCGTCAATTTCGATCCTCGCCTCTGCTGAAAGGGAAAGGGCTTTTTCCTCTCTTCCCTTCGTCCACCAAGACCATCAGGCGATGCGCCCTCGCACACCTGCGGCGCCGCCAATACAACTGTGGGAAACTGCTGCCACGATGGCAAGGGGCGACGCAAGCGGAGTGGATCCGAGCGGCAGTGGATATGTGGCTGCGCAAAGAGGATCATGATGAGAGGATACGAATGACGTAGTCTAGTGGAGAAGCCGTATGGGTGGCTCTGGAAAGAGAGAGGAGGAAGGGGATGGTGAAAATGTCAAAGACGAGATGAGTTAAGAGACAGAAATGAGGAGAAGTCAGTGGTGAAGCGTGGAAGGCAATATATTAAAAAAACGACGAAAAAACAGGAGAATTGAAACGATCCAACGACACAATGCCATAGACAAGTGGCAGAGAATAGCCAGTGAAATGGTAACAAATAGATTGACATTATGTCACAGTGTGTGTCTGGATGATAGTAAAAAAGAAAAGCGACCATCGCGTCTAGACTGGCAGGTGACCAAGTCACACAACGTAGGAAGAATGGCGAATGAAAAGGAGTGTCGGGGGAGTTGATCGTTAACGATATAGCTGCCAGGGTGGTGATATGGTGGAGGTGGGGACGGTGGTGTTGAGGCGATGTCGCCTACCGGACGACCGCGGTAAAATGCTCTCTCGCGTCCCGGGCTAGATCGATACTCCACGCTTTTGGTCGACTCTTGCTCACTCGCACCAAAGGGAAAAGTGGCGTTGCCGAATGTGTCGTGGTTGCTGACTTCCTGGCGAGAGTTCCAATGCACTTCAGGCTTTCATTCTCTGTACCTCCAACCCAGAAACCAGACAATGACAAGCAAGCGCGATGTATTTCACTTTCAGCGGGTATCTCAACAGATACATATAATAGAATGTTGTACCTGCGACATCCCAACTTTTCATTCAAACTTCATACACAGAAAATGGAAATCAGGCAGATTAACATTTACACGTGTTCTGAACACAAAACGTATTGAAAGTATTATAAATAAAATTATACAGCTATTAAAGCATGTCTACCTAATAATGTGGGATGAAATGTTTATTTAGCGACGAAGACAACTTCTCTTCGAATTAGATGTTTTCAGTATAAATACAAAAAAGTAAAATTACTTGAAACATTAATAAAACAGGTAAATATATAATGGGCTATCAGCAATGAACAAACTTCAGCATTTTCAAAGGGAAAGTGCAAGTTCTTCATAAATTCCTAGCAGTACTTGCAGTTCTGAAGAATTATCTGACACAGAACGCTTTACAATTCTCTCGTTGCCTAAATTAAAAGAAACGCCAATTCGTATAGATCTGAAGAGTTCTCGAATGAATGATCGATTACAATACTTTTACTATACATATTTGTATAATTGGAAAGTAAAAATTGTACCGGTAACAAATAACTTTGCTAACTGCACAACACGCTGCAGAGGCACAACTATAAATCTTAAAAGTTGGATTCTTTCAACAGTGGAGAAGGAACACTTTGGAGACCACTGTTGTAATAGAGGTACAGCAGAGTACTTCTCAAAGATCCTAGCACCTCAAATAAATTTAAAGCAATATTCTACTTTTTCAGAAATGAGAATGATAAGCGAGATGAATACGAGAATGGCATAAACGGACGTAAAAACAATCAACTTCATGTTGAGAATAAAGTCACTGATATCAACACATAAGAAAAAATCTACGAGAAAAACACGCACTCGCTAGTAAATTACAAATCTCAAGAGAGCAATCACCGAAACGTGATCTAGTAGGCCATGCTGTGCATGTATTATCAGTTTTACTACTTACCCATGCATAATCTCAAGGTAAAACCATATTTTTCACGTCTTTTAAACGTGTGGGGAACACGACACACAAAACGTAACACAACAATTTACTCAAAAGCAATAACAATCAATTTACAATAAATTATTCCAAACAGTCATTTAATATTTCCAAAGGATAATATAACTGAAATTTATGAGAATGTCAATATATACTCCCATTGATCACGGTATTTACTGTTTGATCAACACCCCGCGTCTCCTAAGTAAATGTAAAATATATCGTTTACAACATTTAAAACACCTTCAGGAAATTGAAATGTAGGTCTTCAATTTATGCATATTATACCTATATACATAAATTGACACGACACGCTCGAGTACGGTACAACTACATAGGTGCGTAGTACATGGACCGAGGAAATAGTATATACACATTGGCTTTGATTTCTAGCAGAAAATGCAATACCAAGACCGAGGTAGCGTGTGATAGGCCAAGACCAATACCAAGGATAGTCTAGGTCTCCATGCTATGCGCATCAATAAGGAAACCAAAGAAATGTTCCGTCACTGCAAACTCCCAGGAGTGATCGGCCAAATTTGTTTAGTAATCTCACAAACGTCCCGGTCAATGGATAGTTGCACCACCGAAGTGTAAAAAGTTGGATAAAAAGCGATCGCTGGATAAAAATCACCCTGCTGGATCATATCGTAACTCATTTTTCAAAGAGTATTTAATTATTCGAGCACGAAGGAAAATTATATATAAACCGCAAGCAAACTTACAACAGGGTTGACTCACAACTGAAGAAAATCATGGATACGTACCTGGAATGAAGAAAATATATTATTACACACACAAAATCATTCTCAAATACTCAGTAACTTACAAACTATTAAGGAAATTCATAATTTACCAAAAGTGGCACTTTAAAAATCTTCGAGAACTAATTGCGATTTTATTGAATTGGCAACACATTTATTCCATAAAATCTACGCTCAAGAGAAATCTAGAAACTTGAAAATTTCAAGCTTCACAACATCACCAAAGTACATGTTTCCTGCATTCATTGTACGTCACACATAATCATGCTGATAATCATATTCATATTGTGGTCATACATTGTTTTTAATTTAAATTAAAAAGTAACAATTGTAACGACGTAATACCAATCGTAATAAACATATTTTTAAGGTACGATACAGATCATTATGAGAAATAAAGTTGCGGAACAACACGAAACATTTTTTTAATATTATTGTTACTAATTAAAGGTGTCTCTTGCCGAAAATTGCTTACAAAAGTAAACAATAAGATTCAAAAAATACTCCAAAAGGATTATAATAATTTGAAACATCAACTCTGAGATACTATGGAATGATAATAATAAATTTATTGTCAAAAAACAGTACAGACTGCGTATGACCACGTGGAGGACAATAAACTAATTTACTCTCCGGAAGCAAGCAAGGGACCATCCCATCAATTCCGATCGATGTTATTTTTACATCTTGAGGGAGCATTAAAATTCTTTATTGATGTCCGTGATATTTACTAATGCTATAAAAAGAATCATCTTGCAGAGTAGGTAACAATTATTCCATAAAATGCATCTAACTTACGCGTCGAAGATCAGTAATGCGAAGTTTAGTGATCAGTGGACACTTGTGAAACCCAATTCATTCCCTATTGCATGGGATAGGCTTTAGTTTGACAATTTTCATTTTATACGCTCTGAACGACCATACACTCTCGTACTTTAAAACTTGAAAATTTTAAACCTAACAATTAATTTAACCAACTAGTTCGTCACATTTGATGACATATGTAAGAATCTAATAGTACTCCGTATATTAACGACCTTGGGAAGAACGGTAACACTATTCAAATAAATTATGGAAATAAAAACTAAAACTAAATTTACAAAATAGACATCTGGGTAATCAGTTGATTAGTTTACAAGCTTAAAAACGAACAGGAATTTCTTTTCGGGAAGATCTCCAATAATCCATATGGAATTTATCTTCCTGGAATGTCAACTAAACCGCATCAAATAATACGTCCTAAAACAACGCTATTGGCCCAACAACTTCTGGTATAATAGTACATTACCACGATAAGGATAATAGCTAGTGTTCCATTCTTATTTGCTCAAAAAGAGAATTGTACAATACCAATAACAAATCCCGGATAATATTATTTTGAATAGAAGAAATACTTGTAGAAAGTGCACAAGATAACGTGGGAAATACGAATGAGGAAATGACGTTTAGATCTCACACATACCTTCCGGTTGCGCTACAAAAAAGCGATAAGAAACAACAGCAGTAACTGAATAATGGGATAAACCAACAAACAAGAGTTCCGTATTTCATTCTTTCGGAAGTGAAGCATTAAAGGAAAAAGAAATGTTTCGACTAAGCTCTTTACCGAGCACACCATTATACATTCTACACCTATGAATTTGTAATCTCAAGGTATGGTAAAAAACATCTAAAGATTTTTTCTGACATGGTTCTTGTGCGTTTTACTTGAGCAATCATACGTGAAACAAATGAAATAAAATTCAGTAGCCCAAAACTACAGGCGGGGTACTGAAACATAAATTGCCATAGAAAAATTTGAAAAAAGCAAAAACTTCCGAACGACTCGATATCGTACATTATAGCTAAATGATATTTATTGAAGCAAAGACGTACAAACGTTGCTTCTTTTTAATTTCCTTCACATCACACTTTCTACATGGCCATAAAAAATGGAAGATATAAAATAATCACCACAAATTCCACTTATCCAACAAATCCAAAGCTGTTGAGTACAACAAAACTCGCTGAATCACACACGTATCGGATCATTTTAACAAAAATGAATAATTTATAATGTAACCAGGTATATTCATTTCAATTGTCCATGTTCGATTTATTTAAAAATAATATTACTGCAGTAATACAGTTGTGTTATAAGTATCAATGCAAAATATGTTATACGAACACTTTCTCCAACAGGAAGCTTAAGTATTTTTTTCACAATTAATGTTAGAAGGAAGAAAAATATATTAACAATAGTTATTGGGAAATCCCAAGGCGTTTTTTTCACAGATGTCTTGGGACGAAAAACAAAATTGATAGTTATTTTGCAATAATATTATTTACATTCCAAGAATTGTGGGCAATAGTAATCTAAACTGAATGCCCATGAAATCCCGTGCGAGAGGGATTACCGACAGATTAGTAATGGAAGGATTCATGTGATTAACGTTCTATTCTAAGTATTCTTTATAATATGGAAGAACGATTAAAAACAACTTACAAACACACACAACACTATTCATACACTCAACATAAAGAAAACTGTTATATTAGGAAAGATTATAGAGACTTGAGTTTGAACGTAGACTCTAACCTCAAAATAGCAGTACTCTTGTGTGATTCATTTTGTGAAGGATATCCCACCCAAGCACAAACCACGCACCGGTCACTGACATTTGTCACAGGACCGAACGGACTCGTAGTTGTGACGAAATCTTAATTGGTACATCATTTAGGTTATATTTACCTTGGATGAATTAATTTTATTTTTAAGATATATTTGAATCTACGATTTATTGTTTGTACGAAACGAAATCGTCGCTTTGAGAAACCGACTCAAACCTCGAAATTTAAGATACTAGTCTCTCTAATATGCTTAGGTCTTCCAATAAGGAAGATGAAATTCACGGAACGTTTGGTTTCTAGAATGCAGAAGCAACTTTTCTATGCCTTGTAGAATCAACCCTATTCCATTCTTTGAAAACACTTCAATGTTTCCTTGTAAACACTGTTATTGCCAACTGAAAAAGCGCGCAACCAAGGAAGGCAACCATGTGATTTTCCAGCGTAGAATTTCCTGATAAAACGAGACGATAATACATCTGACATCAATCTCTATCACAGCTATGTGTTTCAGAGTAATGTATAACTCGGTTAGTACAAACCATTTATTATTCTCAATTACCATTCACGTAGAAAATAGAACGCACATAAAATAGCATTTATTTTCATTTAAAACAAAATTTTGAAAATTAAATATTAACGACTAAGTAAGAGAATTCATTGCAATATATGATTTCGCATCAATGACTTCATATCATTTCGCAATCCTTTCCAATCTGGAATATATTTCGATTGAAATACCAGTACTGTACATAGGTCCCAATATGTACGTAATTACTTTAGATCCTACATTAGTTGCTTTAAATATTGACACTTGTTCAACGTACAAGGAATTAATTATGGATTTCTGTGGATTTGCCCCCAATGAATGACTTCAACACAAACGCAGACTGAGAATACCATCATTAACTCGAACGTTGTAATTTATCTGTGTATAATCCTCCATCATCATGTTTGGCAGTTTAGTTCAGAACCAATGGACCAAACGC
The DNA here is from genome assembly GCA_002313205.1 of Laupala kohalensis. NCBI lineage: Eukaryota > Metazoa > Arthropoda > Insecta > Orthoptera > Trigonidiidae > Laupala > Laupala kohalensis. The sequence continues at coordinate 389,789 of NNCF01125921.1, read as the reverse complement.
GATGCGTCCTTCATACGGTATCGGTTCAATGGGTTATTATATTAATCCTTCCAAATATTGTATACACCTATATATTATTTTATTCCCAGAACAATTTAGCATGAAATTGTTTGGACTGAATGGATACTTTCAAAACCCAGACCAAATAGGGAATTGTTAATCCAAATCGTATTTTCATGATAAAATCGAACAACAAATTAATTCAAACTTTTTTTAATAATACTAAACCTTACGAACATAGTAAAATAAATTCAAAGAATTATAACAGAATTTTAATAAAATTAAAAAACATCTTTGCAGAACATAACTTCAAATGATTAAGTGGGCCATTTACTGTTGAGTATTGTTCTGATGTCTGAATTCTAACAAGAATACGTATAAAACGTCACAGAGTAATTTTCGAGCTTCCATGTTGTTGCTTTTGAACTTCGTTTAAACGGTTATAATTCACAAAATTTGTAGAGTGATTTCGTTCAAGATGAAGATGCGGCGGAAAATGAAGGACGGAAAACTTAGAAGTGTTGAACTCAAGGTGGTAGTCGTGCAATCAAGTTTGTATTCGTATTACTACATCAAGACACAAAGTTAAATAATGACAATGAAACGGATCAGTCCACTAGATCAAAGATAATCCCCAGGTAATTTTAATGAAAAAATTTCAGAAGTCGGAATAGAAGTATTAGATAAGTAACAAAAACACATTAACGCCAAATGATCAATCTATATGCAAATAAAACTGCATTGTTTGGACACCAAACGATCTCTGGAGAACGAGTTGATGATTTTGAATGGAAGGTGTGTCATTTTGATAAGAGAATACTTTAATAATTATGCAATGTTTAAAAATCATTCATTTAAATATTATTAAAAATCAAATGATTATATCTGTAAAGGATGAGAAAAATTTACATTAATTGTGAAAATACAGTCTCTAATGCTAACACACTAAACCAGATTCACTAGAAACGTGCGACTTCTGCATGAACTTGCCCAAAAAATTATTATTTCTTTCTCAACCAGATTTATCTCAATAGAGTATATATTTAGCGCCACATTCCTCTTAAAATCTAAAATTGTAATGTGGAATATTTTCATCTCATTACGCCTGAATATAAGCAGCACTTTGAAATTAAATTTCTTAGTAATTATATCATGAGTCGTCGAATATTTGATCATGTATACATTCTCACACACAAGTATTCAAAACGAAGTATTTATTTCCTCCAAAGCAAAACAGAGAGCAAAAGAACCTTTCATTACATTTTGGCTAAGTTAATTAATAACTTGCCCCGTTTTGTACGGGGTCATTATTTAGACTCTCAAATCGGTATGACGAAATGAAAACAGAAATTGATAATACCTTATGCATTAAAGTAATAATTGCCGACACTGAGTTAATAATAGTAATTGTTTACAGACACGGGGATAAGTCAAAGTACCACAACGAAATCTTTTATACAGAAATGAGCCAGTTGATAAATAGTATCGAAAATAAATATCCCAACGCGAGTATTATAATAATGGGAGATTTTAACACCCAAATCGGAGAAAATAATGTCTCATCACCGTTTGACGATGATTCCGCGCTTGTAAATGTGAGAAATAGTAAGGATAAAAACTTAAATCCGGAAGGGCGAGACCTATTAAATTTCTGCAGCACACACAACCTAACTATACTAAATGGTACGTACGGCTCAGATTTAGACAGGAATATAACATTTATTAACGAAAACGGGGAAAGTGTGTGATAGATTACGCGTTAGTCACGGAACATTTATTACAATATATAGACGACTTTCGGATTGAACCCAGAATAGTCTCACATCATATGGCCGTATGTTAAAATCTATTTATCACATCAAAACACTTCAGTAACACCCGCACACATGGGGTCAAAATTAGTAAAATACAAATGGAATGACGACAAGAAGTCGGACTATAAGGCGAATTTCTCAAGGAATCTAGGAATGATACGTAACGATTTCCAAATTAAACTCACGGTTCAAAATTACAACACTGCAGCGGACTCCATAACACATTGTTTACAAAAATCAGGATCGAGTATGAAAATAATTCAGGGAAATAAAAATCCAGGAAAACATTCGGTGTGGTATAATGATGCCTGCAGGTATGCAAAAGCATCCGCAAAATCTGTCCTGAAAATGTATCATTGGCTAGGCGGGATAGAATTGCGTAAATCTTATCTTAAACTCCGGGGATAATATAAACACATAGTTAAGGAAAGTAAACGAGCCTGGCAACAAATGGAAGATGAACGTCTCAGAGAAATATTATTTTAAAAATGTAGCCGCGACCTATGGGGTACAATTCGTAAATTAAGGCGAAATAAAACTATATCAAATAACATAGATGCAATGAGATGGGAAATGCACTTTAAAAATATTCTAACAGGAAATGATAACACATCCCGAAGTAGTAACGAAATAGGAATAATATTTACAACCGATGAAGTGTCTGAACTTGATGCGTGTATTACATCACATAAAATATCTTCTGCCATTCGCGATTTAAAAAACAATAAAGCGCCTGGAGTAGATGGTGTTCCTTCCGAATTTATTAAGGAAATAACCAATGATATTGTGCCATTTTCAACCGACTTTTTAAGTTATATCTACGAT
>NNCF01125921.1:375546-387138 GCA_002313205.1 Laupala kohalensis | reverse complement strand
TTATATCTACGATAAGGTGTTTATCCAGACTCATGGACTACGGCTGTAATACAACCTATATATAAAAATAAAGGAAATATAAACGATCCAAATAGTTATAGGGGACTTAACTTCACTACTTAATGTTATTGGAAAAAATTATTGCAAAATTCTGTACTGGAGATTACAACTCTGGGCCGAGAAAGAAAATAAACTCTCGACATTACACGCTGATTTTAGAAGCAACAATAGCACAATAGATAATCTATTTATTTTAAACACGTTAGCCGAGAGAGAAACTCGAAAGAAACGCGGAAAGCTGTACAGCGTGTTCGTAGATTTTGAGAAAGCTTTCGACACTGTGAACAGAGACATCCTTTGGTGTGTATTAGCGGACAAGGGAGTGTCAAAAAAATTCCTACGTACTTTGCAAGCTTTATATTGCTCTGACAATGCATGCTTTAAAACAAATAATACTACACTAACTCCAACTTTTCAAGTAACTCAGGGAGTGAAGCAGGGTTGTGTTCTCTCTCCGTTGTTATTTATATTATTTATTAACGATATCATAGAAAAATCATGTGAGGCATCCACAGATGCCCCAACAATAGGTGCTCCTCCTGAACAGAAACAGATACCGGGGTTGCTATTTGCGGACGATCTTGTTCTATTCTCCACAACACCGTCGGGACTTCAGATAGGTCTAGATACGTTGGAGCTGTTCTGTGATAAAATGTCTCTACATATAAACATACATAAAACTAAAGTCATGGTGTTCAAAAACGGATGGATGTTTAGTAAAAATGAAATTTGGAATTACAAACGTCAACCTCTCGAGAAAGTTAAAGATTACACTTATCTAGGTGTCAAAATAAGCATGAACGTAACCTGGTCAAGACATATACAAAAATCAAAACAAAAAGGCATGTATGTTCTAAATGAAATCCAAAGAAGTACTGGTACCATCCCTGACATTGATCCTAGGATTGTAGTAACGATGTACACGTCACTATTCGTAACTGCAGTAGCGTATGGAGCTGAAATATGGAGTGTTGCGCATCACTTAATTTGCTTCAAAACAAATTCTTGAAAAATACTCTTGGCGTACCTCCGAGTACAGCTAACTGTGGTACTCTTTGGGAATTCGGAGTTTTACCGTTAGAAGTAAAAATTAAGATGAAGGCCATTAAATATTGGTTTTCAATAAGAAATGGGGAAAGGAACAACAATATATACGATTGCTACGAGTTAACGTGTAACGATGGGTGGGGTCAAAAAATTAGAACTATAATCGAAACTACCGGTCTAGGACACTTGTGGCAGACAGCTCCGACGAGATCTGATTATGAATTAATTATTCAGAGACTTGAAGACATAGAGAAACAAAACATAACGGCTGAGAGACAGGAAAAGAGGTCTCTAATTGTGCAGAATATTGTGGCAGGAGACTGGGGGCGAAAACCTTACATAGACAAATTAAACAAGGTAGCAAGAGCAGGTTACGCTTGGATTCGACTTGGGGGATGGAAATTAAGGAAATTGAGGGGGGATCGAGATTCGCAATGCCCTTTATGCACGGAACAAGAAGATTGGGACCACATTCTGTTAAATTGCGTTAGCACTGATATAGGTGGAAAAAAGTGGCTGCTTGAGGGGGGAAACAATCGTAAACCAAGAAATTACACTTAGCTTTTGAAATAATGCGAGATAATAGAATCTCCGTTACTTTACTCCTTGGCAGTTTTTTGAGTATGGTTCGAAAAAAGAGGGAGGCGGAACTGATGAGGGAGATTGACCAGAATGAACACACTTAATTTAAATCTGTTTAAATTATTATTGCTATTATTATTATTATTATTATTATTATTATTATTATTATTATTATTATTATTACTACTATTAGTATTTTAAGTGATAGTAGTAGTAATATTAGTATTCTATTTTAGTCACTTTTTTAATTGATTTAAAAATGTGTACATGTGTGAATATGGGTCCATATACATGTTCGTATATATAGGTAAACATGTAAACAAGATTTATTTGGGTATGTTGGTATGTATGCATATGTTATTTGCCCTGCAGATAAGTATGTATTCTTTCTATGAATTTATTTGATTCTGCCGCCGAATTTTTTTGTTCTGTTACAGGTTTCCAGTTACCAACCAGATTGTTTTTTATGCTTAGCGCGCTTGCCCTAACCGTTGGTTTTCCGTGGTTCCCAACGGTGCTTAATGAACGAAACAGTCACTTAAGTAATATAACAATAGCTGAGATTAAAAATTAAAATTATATTTTAAAAAATAGCCATGACAGTAATTTTTTTCTTATTATAACTTATTAACATTTATTAATTTCTTTTTCTGCTACTGATATCATTTACCTTTCAAATAATCGAAATATTTTAATACCTCTAATTTTAGTTTCTGTTTCAGTTCATTGAGAGTAAATACTGGGGTATAGTATGCACAGCCCACGGTACATTTTAGGGTCTCTGTAAGGCGCACGGGTGTTAAACCCCGCCATATATACTGTATATTTTTGTTGTTGTTAAAATATAGCCCTTTTGAATTTTTTTATTTAGAGGATGGTATTTTTCTATTTTGTAGCGCCACAAGAATAACTGAGGTGCCAACTCCTATGTAACAAGAGTCAGGTGAATAACATGGGAAACTATATGGTAGTATCTCGGGAACAGTAGTGTCAAAGATCCGCATTTTGTCCACCACAACAAATTCCCTTTGGATTAATCGGTGCTTGCACAGCAGTCGCCAGAGTGGCAGGCAAGTGCACTTGCAGTTACATTAGGTTTTTTTTTGGTTTTTTTTGGGAGGGGGGGTTTAAGGGCTCGTCAACAGCAAAGTCATTAGAGCCCATGCAAGTGGGGGAAAATGCAGTTTCGCACCATAGAGAAGAGCCGTAGTGACTCTTCCCCGTGTGTGGGACTCGCCGGTTACATTAGGTTTCAAGATAACTTTTACATCTTATTGCAACTATGACATAAGATGCGCACTATGTCCCTCAGCATTCTTCTGTCACAGCGTTGGTCACAATACTTGCTCATTGTTCCCAGGAGTCATATGCTTCCGTACGCAGGTAAGTGACGCCAGAGTGATACGTTGTGTACCCCTGCTGTAGAGACAGCAGCAACCTCGTGGGACGGCGGCTGTGGCAAGCTGGCAGCCGCAGCCATTCCTCCATTTGCATACTAACGAGGACGAGGACACCTGGCGACCTACGTCCTAGGACCGTGGCGGTCGTGACGTGGTGAATCATGCCGCTCATTCTCATTGTCTTCGTCACAGCTTCCACGGACCCTTACGACAACGTTAACGCCACCCATTCTCTCCCTCCGCACCTTCTCGCGGTTCTACTACGCTGGATGGTACTACGCTGGATGGCGCTACGCGCTGTAAAATATGCGAAGAATCCTAAAATGAAGAGCTAGGTCACAGCACGGGATCGACCCAGACATCCCAAGTTGAGTTACAGAGGAAGGAGGAAAGAGGGAGGAGAGAAGAAAATGGTATACTTTCAATCACTTACCCGACCAAGAACGAAGGATCCATTTCGCAGAACCCTTATTTTACTCAGAACTTAATTGCATTTCTCTACTTACTTACAAGGCAATTAACGAAATAGTAAATCGTTAAATTATATTCTGGAAAATGAATCTGATACTACAAATTACTCCTAATATTTACACAAAAGGCAAATATGTAACGCTTGGTACGTCAAAAACATATAGATCAGTTCATTACGAACACAAGAATTTGTTGAAATTATTACTAACTGCATTAAGGCAAACACGAATAACGTACACGTTTTTAAAAATACTTCCGATTTTCGTGTAACACTCAGGTCGAAGCAGGTGTTCATGTTGACGTTGAGTTCACATATTTGTGTACCACATTATTATAAATCTAAATGAAAAGAATAAAAAATTAGTACGTATTATCACCCCCAACATCGGTTAATTGTACGTTATACACATTTACAGAAAAAACTTGACATTTGAATGTCAAATCAGAACAACCTGGAAGTTAAAATAATCTAAATTGTGAACGAGTTTGTGATAAATTTTATGTACGCAAAGAAAATTCAACCAATCTAAATTAGATGCGTGCAATTATCCCTCTTTCCATTTATTTACTGGAACTCGCAACGAAGTAATATGTAAATATCATACTCTTGTAATTGTAATATCATTTTGTCCAAAATACTCCGTTCGTACTAGGCGACAATATACTTGTTCATGTTCTTTCAGTTCCTGTGAGAAACCACAATCGATGATCATCCCAAGCCAAGCCAGCTAAGCAAATCCGGAAAACCGCTGAGGCAGCGCCAAGCGGGCTTATTACCGAAGGCACTAGAGCAAGGTCGCGATGAGAAGGGCCGTGGCGCGCACACACCCTGAGCGTCGCTCCTGTCGCGTCGTCACTACCGGCGGGTGACGACGCAGAGACGGTGCGACCCACGGTCAACCACAGGCTGCTGCAGCGTCCTACCGGAAATGAAACACGGAGAACGCGATAATGAAATTTCAGGACAAGCGAAGAGACAGCCACCGGAGGAGGAAGGACCGGCGAGAAGGGTGCCCGACGACTCTGAAATATTTCTAATTAAAGTCCTGCTCCGGACACTAGGCAAGGGCAGCGAGAACTCCATAAACAGACTCGATGTTGGAGTAGCCACCCAGATTGTGTAGGAAGTGGCTACTTTCATCCCTGATTTTTCCTAGTCTCCTTTGTATTTAGAAGTGACAATGATATCACACCAACTACAATATCGAAGAAATGAATTATCTTCCATCGCAATTTGCAAAACGTAGATAATTGTGCAGTTGATACCATACATAATTCTTATTAATGCAGTCGAGTTAGTCTGAAGCAAAGTAAAGCAATCATTCAAAAGAGACTAATAAAATAAAATAATTATTCAATTAAAGCACCCTGTTATCTCTCACAGTCCCCATAAGTAAAGCTTGTTTCCTCCTTGAATAGTACCGGGGAAAGTTTCACTAAACTCTAAGAAGTCTGGCAGTTATCTCGTAGATTACTAAGAAAACCCAAGGAAAAAGAACAAGGAAAACCATTGGCCCCTTGAGTGATCAAATACCAATTTGTGGTATGACTAATCCACCATGCCTAGTCTCAATGGCGGTGTTCCAACAAACAACACTTCGAGATTCGAAACACAAGATAATTCTCTCACTTTGTCAATTCAAGTAATTTGACTGATCCATTCAAAACTAAAATCTCATACAAAAATTATTTCACTATTTATCCAAAACATATACATGAATCTTCATTTCTTTGATTTTTCCTCTAAGGTATGAACGTACGATATACAAGCACAACGCTCTGTTCATCGTTACATTACAATACACTTCTTTTCATGTTCCCTCCCAATGAAATAGCTTCTTCGGGTTATATGTTTGTAACTCAGAAGAAAAAAGAAATACTCTAAGACCCAAACGAGTTAGAATTCTTAAACACTTAGGAGTTTCAATATATCAAGTTCAAGAAAGTTCTGAAAAAGCAACCTTTAGTGCAGATAGTATCACGAAATGTGATTTTATACAAGTAGATGATGACATTAAGAATCTTTCTTCACAAAATGCGTGTTGCGTCAGGGTCCACTTAAAAACGTCTATTGTTCATAATCCCACTTACAACCCTTATTATTGTGGTTTTACTAAAAATCCGAAGGGCAATTGCGTGAATTCTTGTCGGAAAAAGCATAGCACAAAATTCGAAGAAGTGACTAGGATCCTTATCAAGCTCAGAATGGAAAAAGCATGTTAATTATAGACAACATATTTTAATTTACCACACTGTTTTTCATAGTTTAATACGAAAGTTACTAAATAAAAAATTTCTGGGAACAGAAAAAATGAAATTTAAGAGAAAAATATGAAAACGGCAGAATTGAACCAAATACAAAGACAGCGATATACAAAGAAAATCTATTTTTTTGTGACTTATTCTTAAATGTACTGCATATTAAGATTTAAGTATTTCATTAATGAACTTCCTAGTCGAAAGAGTGAATAGAACGAAGATTACGAACTCTGAGTAAAAAATTTAACGTAAAATGGTCGTGAGGAGTGAATTGCGTCCAGAAGATAGGGAGAATTTTTAAATTTTTCACATAACGAAGAAGTGATACGCCAACCGTGATCGATCGGATATATCATTAAGTTCGAGAAATCGTGATGAGCTGTATTTTGACATCAACATCCGCTCTAATGACTGCTATATAAAACCCAGTAGCATATTTAGCAGTGAATAATGATTTGATAGGCGTTTGACATTAAGCGATATTATCAAAAGGAAAACATTCTCCGAGAAGATGAGTAATCATTTCAGGAAGTGACGATGAATACTATTCACGATGCTTTGGGTGACGTATTTCTCAATCGGGACAAACTCGGATAATATTTTACACATCTGAGCAGATATGCACATCCGCAGAAAAAAAATGACTTGATTTGTCCTCAAAAGGAAAAAAAAATTGAATTCATATGCCGATATCCCCTTCACAGTCCAACGCACATCACTCAACCTAAAAAACAAAAAACTGTAACCGGATGGAAATATTTCCGCCCCAACACGCGCAAGGACGCGCAAGGCGATGGCATGACGGCGGCGCGCCGCGGCGTCGAGATACTCAGGCCCCCCGGAGTGCCTGTGGTTCAGCGCATCAACGATCCCCCTTCTCTCAGCTGGTCAGGCCTGACGTCAGACGTGTGGGCGCTAGTGAGACAAGCCGAGAGAAAGGGGAGGGTGAGAGAATAACTAGAGCACTGGAGATGGAAGCAATGCCATTCTGAGTTCTCGCCGAGCATTGAAGGTCGAGTAGCACATACGTCCACTCATTGGGCAATGTCAAGTGTAATCGCAATTTGTTTTAATTTTGAACCATTTAAAAAATAAAAAAGTACTTTTCATAAAAAAGTACTTTTATCTATGAAAAGTGGCAAGTCAAATAAATATCAAAGCAAAAATCGTACATGTGAAAGTGACAATTAAACCCAGCATACATTAATAAAATAAAGTAAACCTAAAAAAACATTAATTCAGATCATAGCATTATTAATTTACTCAATAATAAACAATTTGGTATAAAATACAATAACTAAAAAATTACAATGATCAATTTTAAAAGAATAAAATTAAATATAAATAGTGGGGTCATAACTGCATGATGTTGTCATTATATTTCCGAATTCACTTCTAAGATGATATTTTTTTAATAAAGAAGCCCACCATTTTATTATTAGTACATTTAATGTTCGAAGAAAATTTTATTATTGAACATAGGTCGAACTGTTTCGTTCTTTAATTTGGTATTAAGGTTTTTATTCGTTTAATTGCATGTGTGTTGTATTTCAATTAAAAGGAATTTTCCTTTTTTCTTTGTCATATTATCTAGTAAATTTTAGCCAAAAACACTAATGATTCGTTAAACGTTTTTTCGCTATTTCATAATGAGCAAAATTTATACAAATTATCGAAGTTATTATCTAATTGAAATATTCCAGAATTCGTATGAACTGCTAATTGATGATTAAAATGTACTTGTACTTACTCTACTTAAAATGTGCATGTACTTGATCAAACCTAAAAATTGAGGTTGCAATATGTTTTCATTCAAGAATAGATCAATTTAATTGCTGGCCGCTTCTGAGTACTAACCCTCAATGCGTTCGTGTATTACGAGATGCAGTAGGCTTTTTCAGGGGACGCTTCTCATGCGTAATTCGGACAAAAATAGATGATTGATCGTATACCAATCAATATGCTGCCAAATATCCTGTATTTATTGTTTATTCATTCAATTTAACGCATTACTAAACAATAGTTTTTTTCTCTCGGGAGATTACAGTACATAAGAAAATTTCAAGTTGTTCCCGTACTGAGAAGTATGTACTTATTGGACTCGAAAATTCCACCCGAGAGGGGAAGCAATCTAATAAAGATATTTTTTTAATATCAACGAATATAGGAATTCATGTTCTTTGCACACAAAAAAGAAAATTTTAAGGACTTTCACATAATGAAATATTACGTACAACTTTATAACAGTTTTTATATAAACATAGTTTAGTGAAAAACTGCTTTTAAAACAAATTTTAACATTGCTACATATTTTTAATATTACTAAATGAATTTTGGAGAATTAATTGTATTGTATTATAATATGCAACTATCACAATGTCTGGGCAACAAAAAGGAAATACTATGGAAAACGAGCTGTAATTTACCATCTCTCCATTAGTTCTCATATTTATTCTTAATAAAACATTTACTTTAAAGTATAAAATGTACATTTAATACTTACGATTACATAAAGTAATTTTTGTAATTTTTTCTCATGAATATCATTCAAGATTTTGAGACTAAAGAAATTCTGAAAGATTTTTTGTGAAATCTCTAATCCCTCCCTTTCAATAAAATAAAATAATAAATACATGACTTTATTAGTGGCGAGACTCAGATCGAGGTCTGCTCTTCCGTCTAACCACTTTAAAAGTATTTTAAAGGCCAGGGATTGTTAGCTAGTGCGTAGGAAACTAAACTAGATAAATGCATGTAAATTTCAAAAGTCTTTTTACTGTATTTTGTAACCAAATGAAAGTACTGATAAAGAAAAGGTACAAGAACTTAAGTCCAAGAATTTATTCCTCACACTATAATAAAACCTGGAAGCCATACATTCGAAATACGTTTTTCAGACTTCGTATAAATAGAAATAGCTGCAGGCGCGGTATATTTTAATTTTATTAAACCGTTAAAATTAAAAGCTTTAGTCTTTTTATCAATCAAACGAGAAGGAATCTGTATATAGGCTTAGCCTTAGACGACCTAGTTTATTTTCTTGAAAGTATGATCTATTTTTGTTTATAGATTAATAGTGAATCTGCACAATTTTACAAACAATTAAAATTCGTAACTTCAAAGGAAAAATTAATATAAATTTTATTGTTTTGAACAATAATTAATGTATGATGCTAATTTGTAAAAAAAATGTAATTTTTATAGAGAAAAACATATTTGTTCTATTGTATTTTGACGATGAAATATTTATTACATATCAATCGTGAACAGCCAGTATACCAAAAGAATACTCAAGTAATCTTAAATAATCTTAAAGCCACGCTTCCTTAGTAAGCGCTGCTTCATTCGCTAGCAAACCAACAGAAGCAGAGTCAAAGCGCTCTGCAAGACGAAGGCCGTGGACGACTGCAAGCGAGGCCGAAGCTGACTCAGCGTGGTCCCGGTGCGCGCGTAAGAGCCTCACGCCATCGCACCGTCTCAAGAGACAAGACGAGGCAGACGAAAAGGAGTAAGTGAGAGGGCAGCAACCTGCCGAAGGAAGCAGGGTCTTGTCCCTCCTCCACCGCACCCGCAGGTGTTGCTCCGTCGCTCACTCCGGAGACGCTCTTGAGAGGAGAGAGAGAGAGAGAGAGAGAGAGAGGAGGGATGCGAGGGAGACAGAGACGGTGGCGGGAGCGATGGCGCGGAACGCGGAAACGCCCGACTGCGCGCGCGTGGGCGCCCGCTCCTTTCAGAACACAACCACTACTACTTGTCTGGGACGCAGCGATGGAACAATTCACTATGAAGTAGAGGATACTGGATACCATTAATTTGCAGGCTAGGTGACGCAATAAAGAATTTTTAAAGGACTAGCATCGCATTACAACAACAAATTTTTTTTTTCTTTTTTATGTCTCTATATATTAAAGCGTTTTCGGAAGATCAATATAAATTCAAAAGAAAAATATAAAATATACATTTCTGAATAATAAAATTATGTACACACATTCCCATCATCACATACAATGTTTACGTGTTCTACGAATGCATTAAGTTTCAAGGCTAGAGCACTTCTAGGTATAAATATGATAGATACTATTATAAAATGAATTCCTAAACGAATTAGCAAAGACAACCGTAATACAAAAAGGAACGCATTGACAGAAGTAGCAATTCTAGTTTCAATAGGTTAGTGTTAAATACGTTTAAATATCACATCGGATACGAAAAACGGCAAATAAAGACATGATCTCGAAATAAAGAACATAACTAAAATAAAACTGTGTATAGTGATAGTTCGATTTTCGTGTATAATCCCTTTGAAAGAAAATCTATGAAATCCGAAACCCGCGAAAACAAAGAATATATTTCCAGATGAATCAATTCAAATCCAATTAATTCGCTTCGGTCACTCCTACATACATACCAAAACCACATTCTATAGAGATTAAATTTAGTGTTAAATATATATATTTTGTTGAATGAAGTGTACTATAAATACAGTATCTGAAAACAATAAAAAGTAGTTTAATATAAATATATAAGAGTAATGCAAAGAAAAAATACACATTTTCAATATTACTTCACGTACCCAATTCTATGTTCATATTTGAAACTAACGCCAGTGATGTCATGAGAAACATCATCTCATTTATTTTTTTTTAATTTCAGACATAGATGATATACCCAAGTTTATTGTTAAATTCTCGTCCCACGCTATATTAAATCCACTCATAAATACATTTAATAGTTCTTTATCGGATAGGGTGTTTCATAACATATTTAAGAGAGCTAAAGTGAAACCTTTACTCACGAAAGGAANAAACTTAAATTCGAAATTACCGACCAATATATCTACTACCCACTTTCTCAAAAATCCTAGAAAAAAATGTTCTATAAGCGTCTTCTAGATTTTTTATCAAAAAATAACATTATCTCTGACGATCAACACGGTTTTAGGAAATCCTTTTTCCACTACAAGCGCCATATTTTCTTTCTTAAACGATGTTACCACATCTCTTGACGGTGGAGAAAATCCTCNATCCTCAGGGTGTTTTTCTTCACTTATCCAAAGCATTCGATGTCATCGATCACGAAATTCTCCTTTCCAAATTGCATTCTTTAGGCATTCGTGGACTTCCACGTCGATGGGTAACTTCTTATTTAAAAGATAGATATCAACAAGTCGAAATATCATATACTAAAAATAAAAGACTTCAGCGTAGTCTTTCAGAAACAAAGCCACTTACTTGCGGAGTACTTCAAGGTTCAATTCTCGGCCTTATACTCTTTTTATTGTATGTGAACGACATGTCGTCTCCCACATCAAATTGCAAAATGGTTATTTTTGCTGATGACACTAATTTACTATGTAAACACGCCCACGCTCAAAAAGTTTTGTCTAATCTTTCGACTTGGTTCCACGCAAATCGTCTCATTGTAAACACTGACAAAACAGTGTCTATGTCATTTCACAATAGTATCACAAAATCTTTACCCCAGGTTTCTCNCTTTCTTTAAACGGAACACTATTAAAAACTGTTACGAATACAAAATTCTTAGGTCTCCATATTCAAGACAACCTCAAATGGAATCGTCACGTTGACAATCTTAATACCCAATTAAGCAAATTGAATTACGCATTCCGAATATTAGTTAACGTAGTTAGTCCACGTATTTCCCGTTGCGTATATTTTGCAAACATTTACTCCCATTTACGTTATGGCATTACCTTCTGGGGCAATTCCGGTCAGAGTATTCAAACTTTCAGAATTCAGAAGAGAATAGTTCG
>NNCF01125921.1:242350-375530 GCA_002313205.1 Laupala kohalensis | reverse complement strand
AGTTCGGATAATTTGTAAATCTCACCCCCGAAACTCTTGTAAACCTTTATTCAAGGAATTAAATATCTTAACACTTCCCTGCTTTTATATTTCTGAAACGGTCGTGTTTGTTAAGACCGAATTACTGAAGTGCCATCCTTGCTTCATACGAAACAGTCTCGTCCACGAACACAATACTCGCAATAGTAATAATATTCATCGCCCTGGAGTGTCAACCTCTCTTTGTCTGAAGAAAAAAAACAAACCATACCATTCGGGAATCGTTGTATATAATTCCCTGCCCAAGAATATAAAAGATATTATGAAATTGAATCACTTCAAATCNTCTACACTGTAAAAGAATTTATTGATTTTAATAAAAGTTAAATCCGTCTTGTACTTTATCACGCCATTGCTGTAGTACTTTTTAAATAACTTATAACAATTTCAAAAACTATTTTCTTGCATGATTGTGCTGTCTTATGGCTCATATTAATTTATTTTTATGTGTACTTAGGATGGTCCCTTGTTGCTTCCGGAGAGTGAATTAGTTTATTGTCCTCCACGTGGTCATGCGCAGTGTGTACTGCTTCTTTGACAATAAATTTATTATGTGCCTAGGGTTTCAAGATACTATCTTGGACTACTACTCTTTTTAGTCTTTTGCCACAGCTTCTGAGTCAGTGGACGAGTGTGTCGCACAAGGAAGCTGTTCACAGAGGAATGCTCCATCCCGAGACGCAACAAAAGAATGTGTGGACCGCCCTTTGTTCTTGCAAAACTAACAGCGAGATAATGGGGCACACAGATGAAATCCGAAGTAATTCACAAAAACAGAAACAAATTATACGCAGAAAAATTTGACTAAAACTGAAGATAACCCAAGTCCAGCAAAACTGAGGAATTAGTCTATACGAAATATAATATTTATCATGTATACAACAGTAATGATATTATTTACAAAAAAATGGGACTTATTTTACATTCAACTCTTGCCCTGACAAAAATGTGTTTTGAAACAAAGACTAGATACAAAGAGAGAGTTTTCAAAAGTCAAGAAAATCAAAGGCATTATGCGAATAGAAATAGGCCTACGTTAACTGCAACTGAACATATTACACGTCACTTGCGCTTTTGTCGACGTTTTAGCACAAAGTATTTACACCAAAAGAAAAATATTAGGAAGCAAACGATAGTATCTCACATTGTAATCATCAAAGAATTACATAATTTTCAAAAAAAAACTGAAACAAAATTATTTTAATAAAGCGAAACCTCTACTAGTCTGTTTAAAGTACTCAACATCTCAGTACATGAATTGTAGAAGAAACTTATTCGAGAAGGACGCTGCACTGTTGAGAGGAGCTGCTAAACCCTGTTTTGCGTTATTACATTTTTTCATATGCCAACGAAAAATCTTCAGTACTTCGAAGATTCGATGTGTTGTAGTACTAGCCACGCAAATAAAGATATCTCACTCTCAAAACACCATTAGCTCGATCGTAGATGTGTCTGGACTAGCCAAGTGCGAGACTAAGAGTACACGCATGTATTTACAGCTAGACGAAATTTTCAAGGAACGTGAGGAAACTGCGCATTCATCGGTAATGCCGCTGGGTAAGTGACGTAGACGTTAACCAAACCTTTCACTCGAGAGACGGACAATTAAGTGCATTCAAAAGCAACTGCCTCGCTCTTTCTTCTCTTTCAGAAGATCGTCTTGAAAGCAGTAAATACTCGAGCTATCGGACAAAAGAAACTGTTTATGCTATTAGAGGGATATCTGTACAACCTCTTTATTAGCAACGCTGACATGATCGCAGCATTACGAGCAGGTTTTACCTATCCTATGAACGGAATAATGATCCTAACGGAGCAAAGTTAATAAATATCCACGACATTAATTTTACATTCATTCGTAATTACACCATTTCATTGTCCCCATGGATATAATAAAAATACCAATTATAGTATTAGAGGTCCAACACACACATACACACGCATGTATTGAAAAGTTTTAAAGATAATGAAAAAGTAGAACATAAAACACACAAAAGAAACTCATTTGAAGAAACTGTTTCGACTTTCGCTCTCCTCAGTCACTTAGACAATCTGTGTCGCCTTATTTTCAAGATTTCTTCGATTTAGGTAGATCGAACGTAGATGAAAGGAAAGAAAAGTAGAGGGGATATTTGAATTTAAATTCTCAAGGCTTAAGAAAAATTTACTGTTGGCTATTTAAACCGGGATGGATGGAGACTCCTAGGAATCAGATGAAACCTATCTCACGTGTTCCTACATCATCTGTTCCTTACGAGCCTCCACAATAATAGACAACAGTAAATTCGTCTTAAGTTTTCAAAATTCATATTTCCATCCCACTTTTCTTTCCTCTCATCTAACGGTCGGTCGATGTGAACAGAAGGTAGAAGAATCGGATCTACGTGACAAAGGTGTAAGCCGAAACTCATTCGTCCAATTTGTAAGTGACTTTTATATGTTTCTTTCTCTATAATTTATTATCTGTAGACGTTTTAATTACTAGAAGACAATATTACTATTTTCAAGAGTTCTAAGTTGTTGTTTTTTTAAATCGGGAATAGGAAGTATCTTGCTTGAGTTTTGACCAAATTAATAGTGTAAGTGAATAAATTGAAAGATGAAGACATATGCCCTCTATTTGTTGTAGTAAGAGTTAACCGGCTATCAGAGAAATTACTTCTTCATTCTCGCACTACGCAGACAGCTGTGTTCGCCATTATGGTGCTTTTATACGTAAGAGACAGCAAGGTGTGGACTTCATCGAAACGTGCTGTGAATTCAAAGAACGAAGTTGAAGTATGACAGCTTTAAAATCAATTCCAGGGAAAACCTTTCGAATTTCTTCCGTCTTCTATAAAGAAAATATATTTTCAACCGAATGAGAAATCACCCAAAAGGAGAAATCGAAACAAATTTCGGTCGCAAACACGTGTACATAAATTGATGTATATTTCGAAGAAGAGAAAATATACGAGAAAACCTAATTCAGTTTTATTCACTCCTGTACAAGTAAAGGTGACAAAATCGCATCAAAAATTTGATTCGTCCTACAGAGTGACATCAGATCCGTATTTCTGCAAGCTCGAGCTCATGCTCTATACTCGGAGCCAGAGAAAACCCTTGCTGCTCCGGAGAGTGCTAGCGTGAACGGTCCTGCATTAGATGACTTTGGAAAATGAAATAATTTGCATTGCATTTTAAGTAATTTGTTTTTTTTAACCGTCATTTCTAAACAGCGCAATTATTAATATTTTCAGTGTTCTTTTTCAGAGTAAAAGAATGTGTCCCACCAAACATCGCATATTGTATATTCTGCTTTTCAAAAACTAAACCTTTAATAATGCCAGACAAAATCACTTAAGGTGTAAGTTACTGGAACACGAAACCACCCATGAACGTAATTCCATAAACACAAATCCATTTCAAGTTCGTTCTAATTCTGCATCGCATATTCATAAATTATAGATAACTTCCTAATTCAACTCCATCTTGCCGGAAGAAAAGGTTCCTACAATGTTGATTCAGAATACTGTATCGTCAATTTCCACTTATTCCTCCGGTCACCGCGGCCGCCTCAGCTGACTCCCTCGCTCGATAAACTGCTATTAGAGAACCCCCGCGTACAATCACGCGTCGCTCGCTCGCCTCCGAGAGCTGTAATCGCACTCTCAAAAGATTCCGCACCGCCAATATTGAATCGAGAAGCAATATACACGATCGCTCACGTACTGTTGTATCTAAGAATGCGTCCGCTATCGATCGCTGGAAACCGACAGAAGATTGGGATTTGGATAGAACAGGTCTTTCGTAATCGCGGTATAGAGTAGGTAAGGCCGGTATTACAAATTCATATTTTTATGTTATAAGTGTATTATCAAAGAACTTGGATGAAACATATGTCCTTGGTACGCACAACCATTGATAATAGTTGAGCCATGATCATATACCTATGATATACGTTCTCGTTGAGAGAAATTATCTCATGTCTTTGATGATAAATATGACCGTGTAATACCGGTCTAAGAGATTCGTCAGAATACAAAATGAGCATTTCATTCCTTTCACTCGCTATTCATTAAATAATGATCATGTCCACTTTTATACATAAATGTAATTGGAATAAGTTTCAACTGCACTCTTCAGCACATCTCTCGAAGGTTCTTGATTCAGGGGAAAGTTTAAAAAAACCCGAGGTCAAAATCTCGAATATTAAAAAAAAAAGTATGAGCTGTATGACCAACATGATATCCCAAGTATGAAGATGAAAATAAAATCTCCTTTCCCCACCACTTTTTTACTAGCGTCCAGACCAGATACAAAGTTAAATTGAATTATTATTATCCTCATAAACAATATCTTCAACACATGATATTTTCGAAAATAGACAAAAACGCCATACATTTACACTCGTTAAGAATTCTCTTAATATGACAAGCCTCTCTTTCTTGGTTCTTCACCCAATGAAACACATGAATCGATAATCAGTATCTTGGCAAACATGACATGAATGTTCCAAGGGAGGAAGTTATACGCTAGAAAAGCAGGAAGAAAAACTTCCTCTTCCATGAGGCAAAAATAGAAAAAGAGAAAGGTCAAACGAAGACCATTCAGGAGGAAATTTAATGTAATAGAAAAGAATGTACTAAATGTTATATTTACTATATTACTGATCAATAATACACTTACTTGACGATTTATTATTACTCATATCTTATTTGTTACCTAATTTATACTTTTATTATCCATTATTTATAATTCCCTAACGAATCAGAATTAATTCACTTTCTATTTATTTCCAGCTATTGTATATCTCTCGAAATACCCAAATCGAGAACGAAGAAGCATCAATGGCTCCCAATGCCCGACTGCCTACTGCATACAATGACCGACAACACGACGTCACGAAAGCATCAATGGCTCCCAATGTTAAATATTTCAGCTTCCAAACAACTTCATTCGGGATTTATTTTTTCAATATGGCTATCCCAGAGACAAGTAATGCGATTGGCTAAAATGTAACAAAGAGGCTTGAAAATCAGAAATAATGACACTGTAAAATTCTGCCGAGGATGTCAAAAAGTATGAATGGCAACCTGTCTCACTTCAAATAAATGAGAAATCCCACCAGATAGAGACATTGGAGAGCGTGAAAGCATCCGAGTTGCATCATAGTGTTATCAGTCACGCTACCGCAACCGGTGGACGCCTGAGGAACGCATTGAAGCACGATAATGGCCGAGCGCCGCGCCGCTTTCATATAGTTCGTGTGTAGAGGAAGACGGAAGGAAGGCGAAGAAGGTAGCAGGGAAGGTTCACAACGCGTTGTGGGTGGCGGCACAAGGAGACGCTCCCATGCAATGCTTCTGCAACGACTCCGGCTGCGGTCTCCATCGTGTCGCTCTGCCTCCCATAAACCTTATCTGCGAGCACGTGCCCCAAGGTGCGTTACAGAGCTACACAATTACGACCGGGATCTCCTAGCAGTTAATGATGCTTTGCTTATGCCCAGCTTGCGCGAGCGTGGAACGCCTCCGCACAGGGTGAGGCATTACATAAAAGCTCGGTATTACGAATTACAGAGGAGGCAGAACGATATCAACTTAATGAGGCAAGCAGATAAAGGGTCACGCAAATGAAACGCGTATCGGCCTCGTAGGAAGACAATAGTTTCTTAGTATTGCTAATTTCAACCATATTTACTTAAGAAATTAATACGTATGTCAAGAACCTTGGCGGCGCTCAACTACACCCGAAACGTCTTGTACCGTACTTATCAGAGTTGAGACAATTTGTATTGGCCACAAAAGAGCGAATTTAATTTCAAAATTGAAGAGTCATAGCATAATTTCATGAACACGATAGTACTAATAAAGAAAATTATACCATATTTTCAACGAATAATTGCATGCGACGTATCTAGAATGTAAAATATTTAGAACAAGTCCACTGAACGAAGTGCCCACGTCAAGTCACTCCACATCTGCCCACATTTGCAGGTCTGTACCGGATACAGTAGGAGGGTTACAAGCGGCGGTTTCCTGCAAATGAGAGGTGAGCTTAAGCGTGTTTTTCCCACTATTATGTGAAACATATTCCTCCTCCCTTCCGCGAGTAGATGACGTGATATAGAAGTGGCGCAGTACAACATGGAATGCATGCGCACGCATTCAGTCAGCAGCGCTAGATCATTACGCTCATATTTAAAACAAAAACGGCTTTGATTTTATTTCTTCGGATGATATTAATTAAAAATTCTATTATAACATAGAATGAAAATTAATTTTTAACATTTTATTGAACTAACACAGTTCACGCATATGAAATTTTTACCAAAGGAATACAGAACAGAAATACGCGCTGCAGGAAGAGGTTTGTTTGGAAAACAAACATAACCATTCTATTTATTAAGTAAAATGACGAAAAAACGAATCCAATTGGTGTTTGTAGGAATAATAACACGAGATTTAGTTGAAATAACAAGAAAAATTTACACGTTACGCATAACTGCAAGAATGGGACGAAATAAAAAAATGTGTAAGTAGAAACGATTCTGGAAAAATATTATTGTATCAAAAAAAAAATTAACATGATTCCCTGCGTGTTGCTCCTATTGATTTAGATATTACAAGGATAATAAGGTGATTTCGTATCTATTACTGGAAGAGGCAATGATTTACTTTTAATCCGACACAAAGCATGTAGAGCAAACCAAAACAATATTCATTACTCATCTAAATTTTGAAATATACCATTTAAATTCAAAGAAATTGATACATAATGATCAGATTAATATCAAACAGATTTTTGTTTTTCCATCAGTGACACACGAAAATACTACTACACCTGTGGCCTCATGACCAATATATCATGAAGAATTACAGTGTGTCGGCGTATTGATAAGATAGGATCAGTGCACATATCATGACACAACACATTGCAGTACACACAGTGACTCACCTTGTGAGATAAGAATTGTCATAAGAACGATTACATCATTCACGCCATTTTTTGGAATTATTTTTTATCGAATAGATTTGAAACTTTCCATGTTTCCATTTAGGTCACCAAATTCGTTTCATTAAAATAATGAAACCGGAATATTTTTTATTATGTGTCTATAATGTCCACATTTTTAACTACGAAAGAGGATTCAAGATATTTCTTCTCAACAACTTATACTGTGAAGACCTCAAAATCGAGCATATAATTTAAAAATGATGAAACAGGTAACGCAGTGAGTAAGATCACTCGGATATTTTTCGAAGTTTTTGTTCATGAAGTGTAGCTTTAAATACGAGGAATTTTGGATAATTCAGTCAAACGATATAATAACACAACGACTTCGATATGAAAAGTCCCGCTCGTTCAGAAGATACGTTAGATAAATTTCATCTCTTCAACGGAAGACGCACATGACAGCGACTTCAAAACGTAGCAGTATTCAATATAAAATCAAAACTGTACGAATCAACAATTGGAACATCAAAATATTTGGAACATTATTTTGTGATGAATGTGAGAAGAGTTCAATTTGCAGAAGGTCAAGTCAACGTCAAACTGTCCCACGACTGATCCCGAAAGTGCCCAAGGGGTTCAAGGAGGGTAGAGCTCCTCAAATACTAGTTCTCAGCTCTAGGAGGAGGAGATGTGACTAGCATCTCACTCCGGTCAGTTTGATCCTAAATTAGACCAGGTACTCACTTTAAAGTAGACGGAGTAGCTTGGAAGTCAGTCTGGACGCTAGAATGTGATAAACAATCCCCGTAGGGGATCGAAGCCCGACCATCGTGCCAGCGACTCAGCGTCCCACCCACTGAGACTCCACGCTGCATGTGACTCCAATTTGCAAGAGTTACTTATTCAAATTGTTAAAACTACGTATCATCATGTCTATAATTTATATTATCAACATTCATTTCAATTATGCTGTATTGCACCAGAAGAAAAAAAAACAGCAAATCAGAACGAGGCCCAATCCAAAGACTCTAAGCATTCCAATACAGCTTTGAGAAAACTCAATCCGTAGGAGAGCATCCTCACTGGACGTAGCTGAACGTGGTAACAGAAATCTGGAAAGTGTCAGGAATAGAGCCAAGTCTCTCGAGACTGTGTTTCTTTCAGAGCTGTGCCGTCTGCCCAATGTGTTCGATCCGCAGAAAGACATAACCAAGACGTAGTGCTTTAGTTCAAGAAAGTAGCAGCTCCCAACTGTAAGCTTCTCTTTGGAATCCGTCATTTTGAAAATGATGCGTCTCCAGCGAGCTATCGGCATCAGGAACTAATGTCCATAACGACAAATGTACACTATCAAAGAAGTTTAATGACGTAAGATAAGAAGATCAGCAGGTCAGTTACATCCTGGAAAGTAATATTTTTTCTCCTGGAAAGTAATATTTGCTTTTCAGGAACAATGACTCTACTCTAAACAGCAACATATCTTATCTGACCTAATAATACATGCAATGTCATTACCAATTATCGCTACGCTATTACCTGTATAACGTATGTCGTTATAGGATGGAAAAAAATTATCAATACTAAAAAGTGGATGTATAGTTTTTATAGTTTTTTTTCATAGTTGTAATCGATATTTTCCCACAGATTAAATATTTTAAGACATTTCGTTACATTTTCATTATTTTATCAATGTATGTAAATCAATGTATTTTTCTTTTTCAGTGTTTCAATGTTAACAGTTAACTAAATAAATAAATTGTTCCATTACTATCCTAAATCAGTAACAATACTGAGTAGTTAATAAACAGCAGCGAAGAAAATGTTGACATTGATACATTTGAAACAAGTGATTCGAAACAAATGTTTAACACGTCAAATAGGACAACCAAATGCCAATTATTAACAAAAACAATGCATAAGTCTCCAGCAAAAAAATCACCAAAACATCATACATAAAAAAAACATGTGTGCATACTATTCATTACATTTGTTTGGGGCACAACAACTAGAACACGCTGGTCCTCCAAGATTTTATTTGTTCGTACGGCTCTTTGAGTGGAAAGACTGCTCAAGGCAGTATCCCCGCCTATTTTTTAACTTCACAGTTTTAGAGATTCCTGATACCCGGTCAACTACGTACGGATGAATGAAGAGATTATTGTAAGGGTGGTGATGAATAACTGTTGCTGTAGAAAGATAGGCAACGTAACGGAAGTACCATCTGAAAAAATGCCTGAGGCCCGCTATATACGACATCGCAATTTCTACTTTTATCAACCAGGGGTTTAAACCACCGTCAGCGGAGCTAGTAAGCAAGAAATTAATATCTACTTCACCCTTCCCAATACTTAAATACTTATATCAAAATTTAGAAGAAATCTACGGATTGTTTCGTGACTCCGGAGTAGGACAAATAATAATATGCTGCACAAGAACGTCTTGACACACCTTCCAAAATCTATTTCGAAGTTCCTCCGAACAGACTGGGGTTACATACAGATACGTTTTCTATCTGGCAAGAACAATGGACACAAGATTTCTTTAAGTAACGTTTACATGTTCACTCACTGCTGCATCGGTCTGAATACAGCGCTTGAATGTTCACTATCAAACACAGGTTTTGAAAGCTGGGTATCTATGTATATTCTATTTTCTGACATAACATTACAAAATAATGGAAGAATTCACATTTCTGACATAACATTTCAAAATAATGGAAGAATTTAACGAATTCAAAATAGAACAATATCATTCAAAGCCAAGCAAATACGGGAAGCCATCACCAGATTGTACACTATTTTGTTCTTTTGTAAAAAGTTTTTGCTGGTTGAACAATCATACAGTTCAACGCACATGCTTTTCACCGAGAATAATTCGATGCCCATAGCAGAATATGGAGTTAATTGAAATATGTAGTTTTTACTGCGAAGTCCGAGTCCAATGTATCACTTTAAAATGCATTCACTGAAAGGAGGGTTCATCATAGCAAGTCTAATCGCGTCGCATTCAGGGAGAAAAGAATGTTCAACTGACCAAAAATGACAGAATTGCTTCTGCATTAGAAGACTTCGAACCGCATTCACTGCTCAAGGGCACCGCATGAAGGTTCATCTATGCCCTGGACGTTGTTCACGACCAGCGCATACAGCTTCCTAAAGACATATGACAAGGCAGATGTGCGAAAGACGTGAGTGTGAATAAAGATGAGTGAATAGTGTAGTGGAATGAAAGTCAGGGGAAACGAGTGTCCCGAAAAATCCCTGCTGCGAAACCACTTTGTCCCCCACTGCAAATTCCACTAGGATGAACTGGGATTTGGACTAACGTCACCAGGGGTAGAAGGCGAAAGTGCTAAGCCCTTCGCCACGGGCCGCCTTAGATGTGTCATCCAGAAAATGGGAAATGTAGCGAACTATTGAAGTTCATCTACATGGGACAATATGGGTAGGAGGTGGGTGGAAGGGCTAGTAAGTGGTGGGTAGTAGGTGGGGCGATTAGCTGATTTACCAACAACCTGGCCTACTTGGAGTTAATAGTAGTTAGTAATAGGAAGGGGTAGTGATAGCAGAAGGAGTAGGATAGAAGGGGGGGTTGCTTTTCAATTGTCACAGCTACAGGAAATCGGACATTAAAGTGAAAAGCTACAAATTTTTTTCTGGTCCCGTCGGGAATTTAAATAACTCAGTGACAAGCAACCAGAGGTTGATGTCATTGATCGCTAAATGAAGTTAAACTTTGATAACGGAAAATTTAATGAAGTACAAATAATAAACAAACGTCAAAATTTGTTTCTATCATGTTACGCAAACTGTTAAAATTAAATGTAAATTAGGTAGATTTTGTTTTATTTGCGGTCAAATGAAAATGGTCACTATCAGGAATCGAACCTGGGATCACGAGCAATTATTGCAGATATTTATACCCGATTAGTATGTAAACAATTGTGGAATGTGAACGGGTATAGTATCGGTCAACATCCCTCCGATCAATACAATACATTCTGCGTCTGATTCTCGGTTTATTCCCATTTTGATCTCGCCGTAGTTATAACATACCTCCTCCACATGAAAGGTACACGGAAAGAAGATATGAATATGATTTTGTCATTCATAGACAGCGAAATGGTTGAAGTTGTTAAATATTTATTTATACGGGAAATTTAACGTTAATATTATCCATCACAAGGTATATAATAAAAACGAGCCGTGTAATAACATTGTTGTAGGCAAGGTGATTAAGATAAAAACTAGAATTGGTTAAAGATTTGAATACATTCCGTATGTTTTATGGGTGAATTATCCTCCCACTTGCATAAGGGAGAAAATATTGTTTTCGTTCTACAGTGGAACCTCAATAGTCCAAAATCGCTTCATTCGAAATGTTCGAATGTCCCATCACTTTCGTATCGATGATTCTTTCACCTCTTTGTTTGTAATTGCGATTTTTTTAATTTCATGAATTAGAAATTTTTTAGTAGTCCCAGGTGTTTCGGATTACCAAGTCTTAAATGTATTTTCAAATTACTTTTGTAGAATAGATACTGCTAACATGAATTTTTCGCGTGATTTCTCCATCTAATTATCAAACACACAGATTGAAATTACAGATCTTTTTGAGGACAACAGAGCATACTAAAATCATTTCGACGAGACATATTCTAATAATGAAAAACTAACCTGGAATAACCGTTTTTAACGTCTTCAATACGGAATAAGAAATGCAAACTGTTGGGCATACACTCATTTCTGATTACTATAAACGTGATTTTGTTCTTCTTTTTTATTATCTATACATTTAAAATTTCAAGGACACGTAGTCCTGAATCAAAGTCAGAACACACATTAAATCACAATTCTATTGATTTCATTTAACTTACTACACACTAGAAGGTGGTTTTGTTTCAAAAATATTTTTAATTATACAGAAGAAACCTCACGGATATAATGAACAACAATGGTACGTCAGCGGATATTTAAAATTCAAGTAATTAAAATTTTAATTCATAAAGAACACCATTTTATCATTTGTCTATTGAAATGTCGAACACAAATCTGAGCCAGCCTGATATCACTTTCTTCAGTGTAGTTGAATTAGATCATTGCAAACATTACACTTTATGAAGTTGTAAACTATAAAATTTACTGAATCACAACAAATGATCGCAATTTCTTGATCACACTTCATAAATGGTTCTACGGAGAGTAATACAATACCTTACAAATTCCCCAAAGGTCTTGAGGGTTAGTGATATTCCAATATTGTCATATTTTATATTACACCTTTCTCCCCATCTCCCAGTTAGAAAACATTAACCTCCATGAAGAATTGTACTTCGCACATTAAGATTCAATACATCATTGACCCTATTTTTTTCAATTTTACCACCTAAAATAGAGTTTCGCTATTGCAACATAAATTTTTTAATGTACATGTGCATATTTTCAAAATACTTCCATAGCCAAACCTGCTATGGACCTGGAGTAAAAGCACACAAGTTTTTGCCAGAAAAAATGATATTAACAGGTGTCTTAATTTGTCAAAAATAATTAAAAGACTTTACTAGGAGGAATTAAAAATTAGAATTAACATTTTATTTTTCATCCACTACATAATTTATTAATACACTTACATGGTTTCAAAATAACCAGGTTCCAATAAAAACATACCAGTTCTTAGCGGTTACGGTGTCAAAACAGTTACGGAACTCTGCAGCGATACATCGAAAAGGAAAAGCATCTTTTCTAGATCAACATCACAAAGTAGTACCAGCAGAAGAATGATCGATACTACACAATTTCTCCAAGTCCAAGATGCTTATGTACCAGAAACGATACAAGTCGAGACAAGGGGAGAATCTCAGAATCTCGCATAAACGAGAACTTTCACTTCCTCGCTAGCTGACTGCGCAGACCTTCCTAAAAGAAGCATATATGTTCCGCAAAGTAGCGCAAGTTCGCGGTCCAGAGATCACAATACTGTAATTTATGTTCGGTCGTTAATTCCAATTACGTGGTAAATAAAATATTTTTCTTTTCTATGGATCGCACGCGAGGAAAGGGAAAATGTGAGGATTCATGACGACCTTAGCCCCGCATTCCTGCAACAACGCTTCGTATTTCTTACATGGCAAGATGAGCAATCAGTTGTCTCAAATTTTATTATATTATAATTAAATCAAATTTTATATATAAATATTATATTATATCATAATTTCAGACAACTGATTGCTCTACATATATACACACACTTCAAAGCAATATGCTAATACTACGAGTCTTACTTTGCTATATATAGTTGACCTCTGAGTCGGGATAAAATATATTTTTGTAATACAATTTGGCGTATAAAAAAAGCGCAACAAATAAGATTCCAAACTTCTTTTCTCTTTCAGGTTCGGCAAGGTTCTGATCATGGAAATTGAGAGAAATATACGAGAATAATTTTTGAACTGTTATGATATCTTATAGTACATGGCAAAACAAAGAGATAGTTTAAATAAATGCTTCCAGCATTCAGAGAGTAAGAGACAAGTGACAGCCCTCAGAGGTCATCCCTGGCGACAGCGACATTGCCGGGGGACATGCCCCGATTACAGCGGTTGACCTAATTAGGTACGCTGCAAACGTAACCGGCAGAAATGGAATTGCCGTCTAGCGGCGGGATGGACACGCTGGCCACGTCGTAGAGCGCCGCCCAGGGCGCGATAGCTGATGCCACAATTAAGGGAGGAGCAGGTCTCGTTGAGTGTCAGGACGGAACCGGCCACATTGCACACTGTTCTCCAAGCCTCGAGTCAACCGAAATGGCCACAACGCATTGAATCCGGAGGGTAAGCAGTGAATACTCTAATTCAGACATGAGATATACCGGGATGGGAGAATCTTCACCGGGGACGGATGGTGATTCTGGTTCGGGTAAACGTAGCTATCGTTTCATGGACAAATGCCTACAGTTGCAAGCAGGATTGGTGGAGAGATCCATGATCATGATGATGCCAGGATTTCTCTTTCGCTCGTTATTCCTCCCTTTTTACTTTCCAATTACACAGAATGTGTAAGGAAAGCATTGTAATCGGTCGAAAAAAATTTGAAATCTCTTCCGATGTGTACTAATTGGTTCCAAGAGAGTCTATTTTCAAATTTTGGCGATGATGTCCAATGTCGTATGAATGTACGTGTATGTTAAGAATTTTGTTCCCCCGATAACTCACGAACAAATTGATGCATCGAAACCAAACTTGAGACTTCACTTGGAATGCGTTGGAAAAAAGCCTTTTTCTGGACAGCTCATACTGACTTCATTTACGCACCGCGCTCCACTTCCGGTTTCTTAAAATTCAAAATTATGAAAATATGCATAGAAGCGTTTTGATTGGTCTGTTAATTCTGCGTATAGATTGCTAAACCGCATTCCTGTACGAGATACAGGGAAAATTTGAGGTGCTGGTTTTAAATCTGCCTATTACGCTATTGCAAACAGTTTAATGTGGAAAATAATTCCTGCAATCTATACTTGAGT
Organism: Laupala kohalensis; assembly: GCA_002313205.1. NCBI lineage: Eukaryota > Metazoa > Arthropoda > Insecta > Orthoptera > Trigonidiidae > Laupala > Laupala kohalensis. The sequence continues at coordinate 361,034 of NNCF01125921.1, read as the reverse complement.
GTGTAATTATGATGTTTAGGTGTTTACCATATAATGTGACGATAAATATTTTGAAGCCGCCTTATCTTAAATATGTCATACTGTTTAATAATTACATTTTTTAAGTTTTTTTCTTAAATTTTTAGTGTTATGTAGGGTGTTTAGTGCCACGAGTTTCTTTTATGAATTGTAATTGGAAAGTTGAGATAGACACAATCCAGATTTTTTTCTGGAGAAGAGTAGAAACAGAGAGATACATGAAATGGTCGCACACGCGACGCTTCCAAGGTCTTCTCCTCCTAGTTCACTCAATATTACTCAAGTACTCAGACTTCGCTCTCATCCTAAGATTTACTCCAGATTCTTTTATTGCTTCAGTTTGATCTCGTATTGTTCCACCCTATGATTCTTTGAATATTATATTTATTTTACTACTGACTGACCCGACAGACGTTGTCCTGTTCAAATTTTAATAAATTTGTTCGTGATCGTTTTGTGAATTTGTGAGAAGCTATTTTAAATGTGTAAACACAGTAACAATAAAAAAAATTATTTCCGAGTGATCATTGAATCTATTAACGATTGTGGCCATGGATATTCAATTTGTGGAGGAATGCATTCAGAAGTACGCCAATGGGAAATTTTACATGCAAAATGAATTCTATCAGCAGTACATCGCTGAAATGCTGGAAATGTATGATGTGTCTGGAATGTGATCGACCTGGAACCATAAGGTTTTGTTCCAAAATTTAAGTCACGATTGAATTAAGTCAGAATTTCATGTCAACCAAATGATTTATTTTCTTCAATTAAATTTGAAATCACAATGAACCTCAAGGCATTTACATTTCGATTTCAAGATAGATGTTCAAGTAAACAATCAAAACAAAGATACTTTGTTTCGATTGGTTTGCTGTGTCACCATTTCGTTCATTGCAATGCTTTCAGTTTTTCCCGAATTTTCCAATTTTCCGAGCGACATTTCCAATTTTTCTTTCCCTAAAATCCTTATTCTGACTATTACGAAAATTAAAAAAATAGCCAAATCGGTCCAGCCGTTCACAAGTGATGCGCTTACCAAACGAACAGTATTTAATTTTTATTTATATAGATTTAAAGAACAAATAAAATAAAGTAGAAAATTAAGCAAATAAATAAATAAATGCTGAAAGAGAAATGTAGGTAAATAATATCACCAGATGAGCGCTATTTAATTACCCCATATACAAGAAAATGAATGTTCATGTATAATGATGTTTTTATTGAACTTATCGCGTGTCACAGAATTCATTTTAAAAGCATTTCCAACGTGAGAAAAAATAGAAAGAAAAGATCGATAACAAGTAAATTATATGTTTCTTTAGATGGAAAAAAGTAGGGTAGAAAGAGATGGGGGGGGGGTAACCGTTCTGCGCTACATCCACTATAATACACCAATAACGACACAATGTGTACCAGTTTTTGCTTTTTATAGGCGACAAGTCTTTATATATGTTTTAGTTCCAGAAAAGTAATTATTCGAAATTATTTCAGGTGACAGAAACAGTACTTTAAAATAACTCTTCAAAGAGAAAGACTACATTTGAAGAAATAAATATTTATATGCAACAAATAAGAATCAAAACTACATATATCCCTTCAAATAACTGATCTGTACGGAGTAAAATCATGAAAGTATTGAGTTGTCTGATAATACCGAAGAGCGAGTCACTACTCTGAGGAGATCTGAAGCAGAAGGCTTCTCCAGAAGTGAAAGAGCTCTCCCTTCGACGTCCCTTGACAACGCAACTCGACATCCCCGCGTCACAGCGGCTCAAAGCACCGCAGTTCCCAACCCCTCCCTACAAGAAGTTGTCCTCTCTATCTACTCCCCCCATCCTGCTAACCTGCCCTCATTCCTCCTCGACTTCTCACAGCAAGTCAGTTTAAAGCCACCAAGCACACACCCTATATTATTAATCCTTCCAGCAATTAACCGGTAGGACGAAACGACGACCAACGTCGAAGGGACACAAGATGGGCGAACACTCGATAGAGAAGGATAGTGAAATAATAATTAAGTTAGTGATAGCGAAAAGGGAGGAGGACAGTCTCGTGAATAAACGGGAGCGTAGGGTAATGCAAGCATTCTCAATATTATCACAGTGACTTTTAAGGGAAGATAGCTCTGCCTTATCTCAAGCAAAAGTCCGTCCTCGCCGCTCTGGTCATTACATTTACGACCGCGGAGCCTCTCTAAAAATATCCCCCTTTTCCCCCACTTAATGGCGACGAACGTTGAAGGCAAGAGAGAAACACTTAGGAAAGTGTTGTTAACATCGCATTCAGATGATTTTCATAAAAGAATAGAGTTGTTCACTTTGAAAATAAGCATTGCAATACATGAAAACAATTTCTGAGATAAAATTATATTCCATTACAATTTGCAATACATTTAAGCGGGATAATTTTAAATGGTGTAAAAGAACAATTTTCTGTAACAAATGCGAATATATGTCTCTTGGATAATATGTGACCTGGGGTCTTTTGGAGAGTATGAAGAAATTGTAAACCGTAAAAACATCAGGAAAATTTAACTGTGGATCTCAAAAAGGCGAAAACAAAAGAAGCATCATATTTCAAGGATAAATTTAAATATTTATCATTCAGTGGTTTCAAAAAACAAACACATTCTCCTTTATTTTGAATCCTTTATCCTATATATCCATGAAAAGAAAGGATTCAGAATATTATAAAACATAACACACCAAACTACATGACTACCGGCATTAACATTTTAGTTCCGATCTTAACATTTTATTATGAATGGAGATTTCAGAAATAATATCTGTACGAAGTCACAAAACGAACGTGAGTAAAGTCCCAGATATAATTGTCACCTAGATCAATTGTCCAAGCGCCTATATCAAGCAAATGTGTTTCGTGAGAAGACATTTCATAAATTCTGACGAAATACATTCGCAACATGGAGAGAAAATGAAAATAGAGAGATTGTACTATTAGCACAAGCGATAAGGAGAACTCGACCCTGCGAAGTGTCGTCGGCAAGTATTTGCAATGACAAGTTCAAACCTCGAGAATCAGACACCGATGAAAAAGCGTTCGCTCTGGATAGTATTAAGACAATGTCCCTCATTTACGGACACAATTGCACGAATTACTAATCAGTTTCTGTAACTCAAATGAAGCTTTAAAACGAAAGACTTCTTTATGCTTTCTTGAACATCCTAAAGCAATGTCAGTGATGCGAGATATCAAGTTATTAATGGCTACAGGAAGTACTTTTTAGGTAGACGAAGCTATTTTCCCGAGGCTAGAAATGGGACCCCCGTTCGTCGCAAACCGTTGCAATTCTTTTTCGTGTTTTTTGATCGCCTCACGTCCTTACTATCACAAAACGTGTTCGAATACTAAACATACTCGTGTAACGATCATGGTACACAACGAATTTCGTGAAACCAACTTGGTCATAAAATCAAAATGAACGTGGTGAGAAAACACGGTAGTAATGGTACAACAATGAATGTCAAGAAATTGATAACACAATCTACGGAAAAATAAGATACAATTTGTGGTAGCTCGTCCTACGTATCGCAGAGCTAGAACAGAGGTTAAATTCCAAGCTCAATCAGGTTAAGCGAGATTTTCACTTGGAGTTTCCCTCGCCTTCTTCAAAAATCGACCCTGAACCCACCCTGCGCTTCCCAACAACTCACCAGCTAGCTCTTCCTCTTTATATTTGGATAAGGGGAAAAGTGAACTGAATGGTTTGCAGTTCGGTATATAAAAGTACGGCACTATTGTACATAAATATATTGCGTAATGTGTTTAATCGTTAAATGCACCCTTCAATCAGCAATTATGGAAAAATATTTTCAGCTACCAACGTACCGAACTACTTGTTTACATGTCACTTCAGCGACCTGTCCTTTCGTAAGGTAAATCCCCTTGTATGACATATTTCATGTAATAAACTTTTAGCATCACTTGGTTAAGGATGAATTCCCTCTCCTAACAATATGTACGGAAAAAAATGAGACGTAGTTTGTGTTCTCGTTGAAATAACTGATATTCTTCTCGAATTCAAAGTTTATACCCAAAAAAATAGTCCTCGTCCCCTTTCACTAACTAACCAAAATTGTACGAAAAAGGAAACCAAGGGAGATAACCCTTTTCATTTAGTTATACCCCCAGCAGTGTCCCACTCCGCGTGGGAGAAATTCTTAAATCAATCGCCCGTTGGCGCGCGAAGGTTTCCGTGCGTTTCGGGCGTGACAGAATCCGCGTGTCCAGCGCGATCCCACGTCGGGTAGACAAACAAGGGAGGAGCTGACAGGAAGCCCCATCAGCGAGCGGGAGGGGATTTCCGGCACAAGAGGGCTCATTTTATTAGGTTACTCTTCCAGTTCGATAGCACGTGGCCTGAAGAGCCCCTTGAGGAAACTCCCGCCCTCCGCATTCGCCACCTTAGCAGCAGCTCCGCGAGGGGCTGAAACGCTGGTCCCGCAGAGAGAAGAGTCCCGAACAAGTTCGCGATCCGGAGGAGACAGATTACATTAAATTTCCAGGCACACGTAGTACAGATGAATTGAAGAAAAATGAACGAAGGTGCACTAGCAGATTGGGGGTTGAAGAATGATTTCAGGAATTGGAGGAGATTGGTTCATCAAACTTCGCGACAAAATTTGTCCAAATCAATGCTAGATATGTATGATGTTTGATAGACATAATTTTTAGAGGATTCCAATTCGGTATACAAATACATTCAAAAAGAGAGACATGTTTTTTATGGTGGAAGTATAAGAAAATGTTCCAATCGCCATAACCATTCATTTGAGAAGAATCTGATGTTAAAAGATTTACACCTATTAATACCAAAACTCAAAAGGTAAAAAAGAAAACGGATTCAATTCTATCAACATAGTAAGAGATACAGCGACTTAAATACCATAGTAGTTTCAAAGAGAAAGACACTTCACTCAACATAACTCTTAATCTTTATAAATGGATCACATCAACCGTCCGCAACTGTCACGTCACCTTCATCAAGAAGAGTACACTAAATACCAGGAATTTTTTACAGTAGACATTTTTCTCTGCAACTTTAAATTTTAGGAGACATAAAAATCTCTTGAAACATAGGTTACTATGAAGTACAATACAATACAATACAATACTAGACATTCTACAAAATACCTGGATTTTATATAATTTTTCTATCAAAAATATTTTAGTTGTCTTTTTTGAACTACTAAAATATTAAAGGATCATAACATGACGTTTGTTCACCCCATTCAAGATATCATCGCAGCATACATCCGCAGTCATTCTTCTTCCACGTATGAAACGGGAATATACTTTCATTAATCATATTAGTGAGCTACATATGGTGTATCACAATGCATACAGGAAGATTGCTAGAAACAAGTAAAATCATTGAGAATAGAAGTAGTTATCAATACTATGACAGGGATGGGGAGACAGTCCATTAGTTTTACTACAGAATAAAGCTGGTTTTGGGATACTCCAGAAAAAAAATTCTCAATTCCACGTGTTCTTACTACATTTGAATGAAATCACATCCACTCTCTCCTAAGAATGATTTGAGCTCGATATCATTCACCCTTTACCACACGGAATCAAAGGTGGTAAGTATGCGATAAAAAAATTACTTCAGTTAAAGCGTACTCGAAATAGGACATACATGGTATGAGGTACTATACCAAAAACTAGAAAGCAAATATAGAAAAACATGCATAGGAGTCGAATAACCTAACGCCGTTCGACAAGAAAATTTTATTCAATCCGACCCAACAGATTTTTCAGAATCCCTGCACACTTACATAAATAGGTCTAATTTTGATAATCACTACTTCGGATGAAACTCGGAGATGCTCAAACGAGCATTTCAGACACGTGATCACAATCGAAATTTCTCCCATTCCCTAAAAGTGTAGACGAAATTACGAAGGTCACATTCGCATGATTGATGCTACAATGTATGTGCCTGTATTTAATTTTAAAGGGCATCAAGTATATCTTACCTCGACCGACATCTAAATATCTTTTTTAATAACAATAAGACAAGTTATACTCCCCAATAAGTATTACACAATTGCTGAGTAAATAAATGCAACGAAAGTAAATGCATATCAGAAAATTTGTGTCGTCACAGGATAATAACTTCAAAGGTTTGGTTTTTGGAATATCGCATGTCACATATGAAAGAGAACAAAATTAAAAAATGAATAATTTCACACAAAAATCGAATTCGTCATTTCTTTACAAATATATCTCGCAAACGATTTGCGAAAGATACAAATTTTGACAATGTGAGGGTAAACAACATATTATACTCTAAAATAAAATACCATAAATAAAATCTCGTATATGAATGAAATTATTATACTCAGAACATAAAAACATTTTACACTTCTGGTCGGAGCAAAAACCTATCTCTATTCATAAAAGAGAACAAAGATATCCTTATCCACACGCCCGAAGATAAGCTTACGACGTATGCTCTCGCAAGACCGTGAAATGGGTGAATCACGGGAGGAGTAAGGTGATTCTTCCGCGGGAGGGGCATGGCTCATCACGACTCGACCCGACTCGATCACACAATTGCGACTAATCTCGGCGCGGCAGTGCCCTCCCGCATACAACAAACAACGACCGAAGGACGCAAGGCCATCCGTCCGTCAGTTTGTCCACGCGTCCGACAGACCGGTCGGCCGGCAGCGCTGTCTGGCAACGCATCCCGGGGCAACGGCCGACGACGGCGGAGCAGGAGGTGATGGGCGGGGCACGCACGCCGAGGCATGGATGGCGCGGCGGAATTGTGTAGAGGGAGTAGAGAGGGGTCGGGACGAGGTTTCACCGCACAGGGCACGAGGCAAACAAAACGGGCAGTGCGTGCGCAATCGATCACGCGAGAAAGCATTCGCGTATCTCACCAAAAGGTAAGCTGAAAAAAAACCACTACGATGAGGAGAAATATGCGAAGGGGAGGATAACGGCAATGAAATAAAAAGGGTCACAACTCGTGTGGTACATGGCATATTGGGAGCAATACTCATCGACACACTCCAACGCAGAAAAAAATGTGCCATTAATAGTGCTCTTGTTCAGACAGTTCACAATGTTAGAAGTGAATATCTCCAGAGAGTAAACAATGTTTTCATTCACAAAATCCAGAAATAATAAAAAAGATAGGGGTGAATTTACGGAGGGTTACACTCACGAAAAGTTGTTTGTAATTGAATTAATAACACTATAACACAAACATTGAAAATGCTTAATTGAAACAAAAATAATGCAATAATACAAGAGTCGATATTTTGTTCCCCGAAAACCTTTATAAAGAAATATATGAATAAAGGGAAAGAAAATTGAAAAGAGATCATGTATGTACAATATTTAATTTTTTTATTATTATTATCATCATCTTCATCAACCATATATTTCAATCTGCATGACTGAATCCTCATGTACCCATTGTTCCATGTTACTCGCTGGCATGAACGACAGGTCAGAAAAAATACGACCAAAAATAAAACAAACTACGAAGAAAAATAGAGATCCCACTCACCCTCACAGAAATAACGTCTAGAAATAATAAAGTGAAATCCAGCCCAATGAAAATCCAAATCTTACCGTGTCAAGGAAAGAAAAGTAACAATCTGACATGTGGTCGGCAGCGGATGCAGTCCTCCTCTCTGTTGTCCAACAGTATCGCTCCAACACAGGCACGACGTCATAACCGGCAAACCAACTGCGTTCCGAACGTCGCCGCCGCCTGGCGCATGCAGATTACTTGCAAATTAGGCTCTATTTCCATGCCGCCCGAATTCTCTTACCGGTAGTACCACGCAGGAACAAACACGGCGCCAGAATTTTATGAAAAGGATCTGGCGGTGGCAGTGTGGACGATCCTGTACGCGGTCGGAGCAAAAACAGCCATGCAAGAATTCAATAGGGGTTTCGATAAGAGCAAGAGCAGCTAACGGTTGGGAAAAGGGATCGATACTAATACAAAATAAGACTGAAAAGTGTAAAGGCAGATATGTTCTTCGGGTATTACTTCTCACAAAGTAATAAGTATTGTAATAATATTAACACCATTGCATACGGAGTGAATAAAACAAGAAAAAGAAAAATCATAGTTTTATCTAATCTGATCCACCTCAAACTACCATTAATAATACAAGATAATTTTCTAATAAAAGTAAATTGAAAATATAATATGGTGAAAAATTCTAGTTAGCTTAAAGGTGGAGAAAAAAGAAAATAAAGGCAATACGTAGTGACAATTTATGACGAGAGAGAAAACGCGCACAAGCACAGATGATGTGAGGGCAACTTTGCATCGGTACAGTTATGGAAGGATGAATCACAACGAGAGCAAATAGAGAACATGAGTGAAGGCGCAAACTGGGTACACACATGTAAAAGTGTTAGAGAACAAAACGATGACCTGTAGTACCAACCAATGAATGAATGAATGAATGAAAGACAGTGAATGATAAACGCGAGTAGCAACTAGCGAATTATGTAACTGCGCTCAAGACAGAATGAGTCAACATAAGCTAAAACCGTTCATGTAAGGACGTAGAAGTCTAGAAGCAAAATAACACACTATTATCTCATAACACAAAAAAAGCTATATTAATATTTTCCCCATATTTTATATTGCAAAGAACAAACACAACAGTCATAAATATCCATTTTTTGATTCTTCAACTACTGATTTTTTTTCGAAAAAGCATTCGTTGAAAGCATTAACCCGACTATCTCATGTAATTCTAATACATAAATTATTTAATTAGTATTGTTTCCATGTGTAACTTAATTCGAATTCATTTTCAACTTCATTCAATAAATTAAGTCAAATTGTCATTAATTCTCACATAAATTGTATTATGAAGAACTCGTACCGAAAACCAAACAAAAAATTCGGTACTCGAGATATATTAATCCAGACCAAAAAATGATACCTAAAAGAAAATATTAGAAAATTCAGCGAATCGCAATAAAATTAATAGTACTGGAACGTGGCATGAGTTTGACTCAGACCCCGAACAATTACATGAAAGACGTTTTTCGAAGAAGACGTGAAGCTAGTATGTTCCACAATTAGACTTACACTTAATGTAGACTACGAGATTCGGTGGAATTCGGCTATTTACTTCTAAGGTATAATATTAACCGAAGAAAGAACGAGGAAGGCACCGAAATCCGTGACTAAACATTATTCCACTCTTGGTCAGTACGCAAACCAGAGAACTAATAAGACCGAAGGTTAAAATAGGTATTCAACAACGAAGGGAAAAGTTATGTAAAATTGAAGAAATCCAGTCTCCGTTTGCAAAATCAATACATCGTATACTGTACCCGTGCTTTCAAGAGGAAATTTATGATTACAGCGTAGACATGCTTGATGGAATTTCAAATAAAAGAGAGCAGAAATATCGGATTCATAAATACTCCAACCCTTCAGATTATTGTGTCAACAGAAAAGGGAATAAGCAAAACTCACATGCAGTGAAAAAGATAATTTTCATAAGCCCGCAAAATGGGTAATGGTCACTTGATGCAGAAAATCAGTAGGAGGCGACACGCATGAGCAGCAACGACGAGAAGCGAATGAGGTGAAACGAAAGAAGAGGCTCGAGGGGAATCCCCTACGGTCGTCGCCGCCATTCTCGCTCTCTGTCCCCCTCTCCGTACTCGGGTATCCAGTAGAAAAGTATAAATGAGAAGATATTCGCTTTCTTTCACGGGCACCAGAGCACTTTCAAATTATTCAGTCAGCTCATTTGTTAACGCAGTCTCTCATGTCCTCCAATGAACCTAATTCTTGAAACAGTTGTCCGTCGTCGTAACTCAAATTTAAAATAATAGATAGCTGAGACTCGTCATGATCTGACATAACTCACGATCCACAGAACCTTTGAGAGGAAAAACGGACAGAGCTGCCGTGGAGCCATGGTATGATCCCCGAAAAATGTCGCTCTCCGTACAGTCAGATTTCAATAAGTATTGGCTTATTATTTCGATGCGTTTATAAGCGCTATGGGAACACGCTTACCGCGAATTTTACCAGTTTTTTTCTAATTATTTGGAATAGAGATTACCTCTTTAGCAATCCACATATTTACACACCACTTCTGGAAATTTAATATTAACGTTATTAACTTAATGTTAATAACGTTACGAAATTTAATGTCTAATGTTTAATATTAAAGGAAGTTTAATATTTACGTTACGCCAATTTGCTACGTCAAAATCATTTTTATGTATATGTAATTAAAAGGTTTTTATTTTGTTACCAAGATAAAATTCATTATTTGTTTATGATGTTCACCTAATGACAAAAAGTAGCTGAAAAAACGTGGTGTTATTTTTAAAAAATCAGTCTACTTACAAAGTCGTACAAAATTTTATAATTTTCGTCATTCAAACTTTTACCAGTTACTGCAAAATAAGACACTGAAATCAATTCTTAATATAGTACGTGATACGGGCTACGTTACACTATTAGAGCGTAGAAGGTAAAAGTAATAAAAACGTTAATATTAAGCAGAAGTATTAAATCCACATATTTTTAATCAGCAGATTGAGTTCGGGTAGTCGTTTGAACAGCGCAATTCCCTCTCTGCGAAAGCATTCGAAATCCGAATTACGAACGTGTCATGGACTTGAATGTTGAATGCCAGCCTCCTGGGCAAACCCACGCGCGCTCACGTCTAGATGGCAGGAACGGGCCTGAATGGGGAAGTCCGAGACCATGAGTAAGGGTACGAACACATAGAAACCTTGACGTTGACGAGTCCTAAAGCCCCACAAAAAACATACAGAACGCATTATATTGCTATCCGATGCGCGTTTTTCTTTTGTATGACAGTATTCACGCATATTGATTATGGTTTCGATGTCTTTAGAATACTTAAATTATATGTACGCTTTTAGGGCAGGACTCTGCACTGAGTTAGATGTAGCTAATAAGAATTGATGAACTACAGTATTTGCGTTAGGCGGGTGCAGGTTGGAGATTCGACAATTCACTCCATAAGACTTGAACTCTGCAGTATATCGGCAAACCAAACCATTCTCCATATGTAACATGTGCGCGTGATTTGTCCTGTTAAATGGTAGTGTCACGGAGGCCTTAAAGATACAACCGTCACTCGCCTGGGATGTAATAGATATCCAAATTACCAGCTAAGCGAATAAAACGTGACACTCCATGCCATCATATCAGATGATGGATTTTTGACAACAAACTGGCGCTATTAGTTCTCACCGAATCTACGCATGAACATGTCCATGCATGGTACACAGAACAGTGTTTCATCTAAAAAGACTTACGCTTCTGCTGTGTCCATGATCACCATTCAACAGCGCAACGCTTTCCACACCTGTTCCTCCTGCGACGTCAAGGGAAGCCCCAACAATCGTCAACGTGCTGACAATCCATGGTGCTGCAAACGTCGCACTACCATGCAGACATTTGTCATACACACAAGTCAAGTTCCTGAATAAGGAAGGATAGGCGACCAAGGATCCTGACCGACACGAACTATAGGATGTCGTTAGACCGGGAGGGCAACCTGTCCTCTCGGGGGTTTGTGATCAGGGGCTGTCAAGATTCTGCATGGCACCAAGGGGCTAATCGATTCCACATTCGCATGACAGTTACGGAATCCTCAGCAGCATTAGCCAGAGAGGTACGATAAACCACAGTCCATATACGTCACTATACTGTTGTCGTCTTATTTTGGCATGATCTGATGATAGCCGTTGCTCCTTCTACGATGCATTACAAGACCCTATGTCGGCTCCAATTCTCGTTGATGGACGAGAAAGACCGCCTCCATCGTCGCACCCTCTAAGGGGAACACACGTTTGAATCGTGTCAGAATACTGTCTCTGAGACGAACCACAGCGAAGCGAGGACACTCATACTCACAGAGTCTCTCGTTGTTCAGACTGTGAGTTTAGAACGCGGACGACCACCCAATACTCGAATACGACTTCTGACTTTGAGATCCCCTGTGCCGAATTTCCATTTATAAAGTGCCATCGATGAGAATCCGGCCTCATTTGCACGCATGCACTGAAATGCTTATCATATGGATATTCTGGCATGTTGTTCCTTCATGCAGATTTGACGTTTTCTGCGTGATGCCTTCATGGCGTTGCAATTTAATGACTAACAGTGTGCTGCCACAGGAAATAGTCACACAGTATTGAATAAATCTCTCTTTGTTTTTTGGATTGGTTACAACGAAAGATGTCATAGAAATAAGGTTAAAAATAGGAACCCCTATGTATATTATGCTACGACATTATCCTCAAACCGCCACGAGACATCCATTACCAACGAAATACAAGGAAACGCATTTAATCCAAACGAAGCAGTTTTCGAAGTGAACAAAAATTAATTTAACAGTTTAAGTTGAGTAAAAACATTCTCTTGTAAGTCAATAAACCAATAGAAATTCCTCTTCATTACTATCTTATATGTACATCTTATTGTACGCATTACACTTTTGTCTCGTATCACCAATCACCAGACGTTTCCACTGGCCGTTATATAAATTCTAGTTGCGTTCGACAATACATCCTGTAGCTTTCCACGTGATGACACCATGTGATAGAAGTCTAGTAAATGTACACTACGTAAATCGGATAGTACCCAAAGACTCGCCAATAATGCTTCGATTAAATCATGGACAACAAAACAACTTTACTTCATCTCAGTCTACAAAACAACCGTAACAGAGACGAACTCCGTTAAAGGCTCTCCAAACGGGCTTTGTGCACGCCAACCCGATTAAGCAATTCCACGATTGCCACTCAATCACCAGTTTAGTGAAGCAAGCTATTAGGCAATAACTGGATAATTAGGTCGACTTCGTCATCCTCGGTAACGTCGAGACACTTATTCAGTAGTTAATAACTCACATACACGATTTTCGTATACGAATGCGAAGGGAATCGAATACAAAATACCATGGGTAAGGATGACAGGATTGCTATTCTTTGGTTATTAGAAACAGAGTACACAACGAATCTGATGATAAAATCCATACGAAAAAATTACTCATAAAGAAAATACAATTTTAGTTGAGTATCTTCTTAAAATTATCATTTAATAAAAAAAACTACATAGGTATATTTGTTTCGTTACGTCAAGCAAGATCGCAAAATGTCACTTTACAGGCGTATATAGAGTTTACATCTTTCCATGCCTAGTTTGATTCCTCGAATAATACAATTCTCATTATTTAAGCATTAATCTCAAAATTAATTACATATAACGTAATTATAATCAATAAAATGAAATACAATTATAATAAAATTACATGCAAAAAAGCACCTAAATATGTCTACTATTGATTGTTTCTCTCCGGAAAAACGATTCCAGGGAATGGCGAACTAAATTATAAAATAAAGCATTTCATTTTTATAACAGTAGGTCACGTTCATTGCAAATTGTCAACAGAACTTCATCGATAATAGAAAATGGGCTCCAAGTGGATCATCACTGTTTCTTTACATTAAAAAATATTGTTTATAACCCAAATGATAAATATATCCCACCAACCATTAATACGACCCGCACTAATAATAATACCACGTATAGGCCTATCATTACCAATAAAGAATCGTGCGTGTTCGTTGTACAACTGAAGAAAATAAAATGATTTAAAGATAATGATGCACGTGAAGCCATCAGTTTGATATATTCAGAAACGTTTTTCAGACAATTTATCGAAAGTCTCGAAAGTCGTCGACCATATTGGCGTAATCCTGTAAATTACAAATGAATCAATAACACGTAATGAATTGGTGGTTCTAAAATGACTTCTAATGAGTTGGAGATTTTAAGTACAACGGGAAAAAATAGGTTTAAATAACTATTGTGCTATTCATTTACATTTTCGAGAATTTGTAAACAATAGCAATATCCTCTATACAAAGGATCAGCAGAGCCGAAGTTCAAAATACATAATATTACAATAAATCCATATACCACGAAGAATTATTTGTATGACTTCTCATTCCAACTACTTAAGTACATAGAAAGTGGTATTCGATCAAAAATTCTCAACAGAACTAAAAGAATTAAAAGAAACACTGGGATTAATATTGCTTCTACTTTCGACGAAGGTCGAAGTCTAAGTCAACTTTCATTTTCAGCTCTTAGTTGTGTCAGTTTTCTTTATCACTTCGGGGAAGATCTAGGTAAACAATGTATTAATTGCATAAGTTAAAAATAACCCAAAATAGAAAAGGGTAGGTGGACATCCCTCTCAAATAAAAAAGCAAAATTTACAAAAATAATCTAACGAAACAGCATAGTTATAAAAGTAAATCGCCATCCTAAATGATATAAAAACAAAGTACAGTGATAAGTTAATATTGACCATCCCTCAAATTTAACGAATACCAATGTCCTGTAAATGAAATTTAAAAATTTTACTTGCATCATCCTGGTAACGATTACAGCCCTCGAACAATTTACAATGCCTAATGTCACTTTTGAATTAATCATATGAATCGTACTCGTTTTGGAACCACGTGTGACTAAGTTCTTTAAGTTAAATAGGTGTACTTGGACATCGACTTAATCAAAATATTAAACGTAGATGCAAGCAGAGGCTGGTGGGGCGCGCAAACGGCTGTTCAATGGTGCGCGGTGCAGCACCCACCGCGCCGTTACGTCAACATGGCCAGTCAGCAACGAAGCGTGACGGGATGGTCACTGGCCGCCGCTGGACCGCCGAGTCCCGGTGGGACACAGAGATCGAAAGTAGACGACCAGGAGACACACAAAAAGTAACCCTAGTTAATGAAAGTGATATACAAGCATGCTGTTTCGTTTAAGTTACTGAACATGGGCGAACCAACATCACACATGGAGGCGAAAAGTGTGGCATTGGTAGTAGGAAATTTTATTGAAATAAATGAACCGTACAATAAATAAAATTTTCCTTATCACTTCCTCTCGACTCGCTCGCACAAAAACAAAAGTATCAATTTTCCGTAAATACGACTTAAGAAATTACATTATTAATACAAAATTAATTATTATTTCAAAAGAATAAGGCAGTAAAAGTTCTATTCCCAATCATCATTCCAATTCGAAAATAACTTAGTAAAGAACGTCTCGAATTTCCAGAGCAACACCTACTGTGAGGAAGACAAATAATCATTTCTTTTTTATATATACTCTTACAAATACTTAATCAAAATTAGCCTTAACTTCAATAACGTTCAACTAACTTTCTTCGTTGGATGCATGAAGTACTCCATGCTTGCAAAGCAAAATATGGATTGATAAAGATTAGATTTATGTCAATAAAAACAAGTAAACGTGTAGTTCTTATTACAAACACAACAAACCGACATTTAATAAAGTCTGTATTTAATAAAGGTTAGGATTCAATCAAGACATTTCCCAAATCTGTGTTTTCCTGATGTTATAGTTACACATCTTCGGAGAGAATTTCATGACTATGCACTCATTTTTTTTGTCTTTACTGTCTTATTATCTTCTGTAGTCTTAAATTAAAGCATTTTCAAAAAAGGGGGGGGGGCGATCACGACCATTTCTTGACCATTTTTAAACTGCTTTTTTCACCGATAGTGAGTAGTTACTTTAAATTTGTCAATAAATCATAACACAAAATCTTGTTTCACAATTCCCATGGGATAGGAAGGAAAAAAATTAAATTCAGAAAAGGTTTCTTTCAGAGGATTATAATTCTAAATTGAAAAGCACTTCAAAGAGTTCATAAACAACACTTCTCAGAGCAAAAGTAACAAAATTTTCCTTCCAAATAACATACTGTAAGTAACTAGAGATCTCCTAGTTGAATTAGTTCAACAAAATGTAAAAATAAAGAAACTCATAGAAACAAAAGTACATTATTCTTAAATACTAATTCATTATAAGGAAAATTCATGAGAAGTTTATCAATTAATAATAATCACCACCCTCATCTAGTGAAATAACCATTTTCTTAATGTTATTCCTTGCCATAACACAAACTCTTTATGGACAGCTTATACTGTGATTAGCTCTTTTATAATTATGTGCTTCATTGCCAGTGAAAATGGCAGTAAAAAATAAGGTCCTTTATTTTAAAAATCATTTAAAGGGGTAGCTAAACTGTCCTTGTAATTTCTCTCAATTTTTTGGAAAATTTACCTTGCATAAATTAAGTTTATATACGCTAAGTATATTGTTTTAAAAATAGCTAAATAAAAAAATACTCATTTACCACATAAATGTAGATAATTTATGTTTTGAATTGTGTTACACTATTTCCCACAAAGTTGCAAACTAAATCAATGAATTTTTTTGGCTGTTCTAAATGAACAAGGTGCCCTGCACCAGACACATAATCAAATTTTACATCTGTAAATATTTGGCGTATCTTTTCATGGTCTTCTTGAGGTATAAAGTCTGAATTTGCTCCCCCAATAAAATATGTTGGTTTATCACATGTACCATTAGCTTCAAAATTGCTAATATTGGAGTAATTGCGCTGAAGACATTCAACATTCATTCTCCATTTATAACCGCCTTCTTCATCCTTCACTAAATTGGTTAATATAAACTGGCGAGTACCGACATCATTGATATGTTTTGCCAATTGACGATCAGCATCCCGACGAGCAGAACCAAATCGCAAATTTTTATCAACTTTAACCTTTGAAATAACATCCAAAAACCGTGGCAAATAATTCAGACTTGGAAGGTTACCAATTGGAGAAATATCCACAACTACTAATTTTTCCACATATTCTGAATAATTTAATGCAAAACACATCATAGCCCGTCCTCCCATGCTGTGACCCAACAAAGTTGCCTCTTTAATATCCAGCTCATACATAAACTGAAGTATGTCTCGAGCAAGATGATCATAAGTCATTTCTGATGTATGAGGACTATCTCCATGATTTCGAGCATCCACCGAATATATTTTTCTTCTACATTTATTATGCATAAATTTGGACATCGAATTCCAGTTATTTTTCGATCCCAACATTCCATGCATGATGATAATGGGTGGGTCGGTACTAGCAAGAGAGGGATTTGTAGACTCGTAAGAATTATAAGCCATTTGGATAGGTTTAATATCATCAGAGATAGTCGTCGCTCCAGAATCAGCGGTGGTAGTGGTAGTCAAGCTACTTTGTCTTCTGGCAGAAAAATAGCTACTGATCACCTTAAAGGTGTTCAAATGATAACATAAATGAAACTGAAAATTCTTCATATTCCCAAAGGGAAGGAATCTAAGTCCTGAAAACATGTTGCTTATTTGGGGATTTCAGACTAAGATATAATAATGATACTTTCCTTGGTGCCAAGATTTTAGATATAGCATGACCACTTACAGGTTGGAAAGCATAAGTGGGTTGAAATTAACGAGTGCAAGCATCCTGGATGCATTTCTAGTGCAGGGCACCAACATCTTGAAGAAAGAATCTTCCCTTGAATAAATTCAAGTCATTTCTTTAAAGTTGTCAACTTTGAATTTACAGCCATTTTAAGTAACACAAACAAAATATCGAAAAACAAAAGACGTAAGGAAACACACAAAACGAGAAAATACAACACGCGAAGCACTAAAAGCGAACATGCACATAAAAATTTCATAATTATCACATGAATAGACAGATACGTTGATTCCCGGCTACTATAAGAATAAAATTCGTAGTTTTCGTCTTGAAAATCAAACTACCCAGTAAATCACAGAGGTATATACTTTTTTTATTAAAAAATGATAAAATTGTATGCACCACACATCACAAACTTCACAGAAAACAACAAAAAAAACTAAACATTTATCACACAAAAATAAATATGACCTATCATTTCTCATCACGAAACATTGCATTAAATTCACTGGTCAAAACAACAGCATCACATGCCCAGTTGACGATCTCTGTAGAAACCACTTTCAAAACGGAAGGGCAGGGTAGGCATAGTCGTCTCACCCCTGCGCTGTCATATGAATTCCACTTACCACTTTCGATATAAGGAGCCAACAGTAACACAAAAATGATGTATCCACATTCATTGAACATGATCCCATACGTAAAATATGCACAAACGTTTCAAAATCACACCGAAATCCCAGTCATTCACTAAAAAACTACAGCTGACTTTCCCAACACATCACAAACCTTTGTGTCCCCAGAATCAACTGCGCTTGCGCAGAGGATTCCCTCGCCACTATGAGAATCTCAGCTGTCCGAGAGATCAAAGCTAATGTTTCGAAGATACTCCACTCCACGGCAGTGGTGATGGTAAAATGAAACTTACCTTGGTAGTTTCTCTCTTAGAATTTCCCCATTTTTATTAACAATATTGATGTTGCCTTAACTTCAAATATCATTAAATTTGCTTTTTCACGACTTATAAGTTCAGAGAAGGTGGCTAATATTAACCCAAGATATTTTTACAAAATAGTTCTTTTTTTACTTTTATATTACCAACCCTTAACTGAATTTATATAATTTGCAATTTACTGAATAGATTTGGAAACAAAATATTCTCCATGAATATACTCTTAAAAATTATTTTATTACCTTACATGAAAGTAAAAACTTATACCATAAATAAATAGATGAAATAATTTTCTCCTAAAATAGATACATCATACACATTGTCCTACATGACATGATAAATTATTATACATTAACTGTTGCACTCCTTAAAAGGAACATTATCCAATTTTCTTGTTTCTTCACGTATCTTGAGGCCTTGAAGACAAAAAAAAACATGTTTCAAATCAATATATACATATAGCTGACGTTCAGATTATATTGTCCTCCATTTTAAAATGTAATGTCCGAAGACTGAAATAATTTGAAAAAGAAGTGAAATCAAACAATTAAGGTTTACAAGCACTTCAACTTACGATATGTTCCAGGGGAAACTTCCTCAGCTTGCATTATGGATGTCCTGAGTTCAATTTCAACAGCTCTTGATAAAGCCATCAACTTTTAAAAAAGACAATACATTAAAAAAACGACCAAGATTCAACATTAAAGAACACATTTTATTATTTTACTACGAGTCCTTACTTCTTTAATGGATTCTTTGTCTGTCACATGAATATTTTTCCTATATTCTGCATTTATCTTCTGTCTGGCAGCTACAACAAGAGATGACCTGAGAAAACAGCTCTGATCTATTTCATTCACACAACTGTTAAGTTACATACCTTCCAATGCAACAGAATCACCACCAAAAACCGTTTTTCGGGCTTTATGAAGTTCTTTAAATGCTTTGAGAACCTGGAAGAAATAATGTGGTTTAATTCAAGACATTCTGACACAAAAACTAATAAATTATACTTTTAATATATGAATAACTCTTTTCGTAACATACACTAACCTGAAAACGAATATTATTACTCATTTCACACAATATCTCATCGCAATTATACAAGTGAGAGAAAATCGTAGAAGGCTGATTTCTTTTCGAGATCTCATTTACTTTAAAGTTATATTTAATAGCAAAATGCAGTAAACTCCGAAGTGTTAATTGATTTCTTTAACTCTTCAACTCTGGCAGCAAGTTTTTGAAAACACTACAGATTTACGGCACATAACTTCACTGCTTACACTGCTCGTGCCATTCCACCTCTGTAGTTTACGTTGGCAACACGACTTCTTTATTTCTGTAGTGGTGTTCCTGATGTAAATACACCAAGGTGAATATTGGTGTTTATTTCATATGATGTTCTTTGTGTTTTAAGGTTCTATATATTTTTTGCACTTTAAAAATTATTCATTAAACTTGTCCGTTTCTGCAAAAGTTTGATTTTTGTCTTTCTGGTCAAATAGACTTTTTAACATTTGGTAGAGGTTTTACATTTTACATGTAAGTTGTATCTGGTAGTATCTAGTGATGCATCACTACCAGATCACTACTGTTAAGACTGGTGACAAGTGTTAAAATATGTACTGTCACTCTTGTTAATTAAGTGCCAAACTCCCTTTAACTAACACATCCATTCTCAAACTATTAATGAAAGGTGCTGATAATTGTGTGCTACTGTACTGTCATCATACATTGTTAACATGATGGATATGTAAAAGATAGTCATGCCAAAAACAGAAGTTGTGACATGTCCTCAATGTTCATCTAGTGTTTTAAGTTCCGTTTCAAGACTGGTTCAAGATACATGTGGGCACCAAAAATGTCGTCTTTGTTTAGTTAAAGAGGAAGGTGGTTGTAAAGCTTGTAAAGTAAAAGGTAACCTTTCTTGGTAGAGAAAATTATTGACAATAATGGCACTGTTAACTTCCTCTCTTCATATCTATGTACCATTTTAGATAATTGTGATAGTTCAGAATCCATCAATGAAGATCCAAACTTTGAAGAACCAGAAGGCAATATTGAAGTATCTCCAGAAACCCATACACCTGGAGATTGTATAAATAGCTTGGATCTTCAGCTTCAGCATGTAGAGGCAAGAGAAAAGTGTGTCAGTCCATTGGTAGGTAATTCATCTTCTCCACAGAGAACAGTCAAGAGAAGGACGTTAAAAATAGGAAATCATCTAACTCTTTTACCAGGTATTTGGTAATTTTACAGTGTGGAGTAAACATATGTTATAGAAAAATTATTAATGCATGTGTCTTTTCATTTAAGGAACACCTCCTAAGTATCTTTGCACTATTTGTAATAAGCAATGTGCAACGAAAATGACCATCCGCTATCATAATTATTGTGGATCTCAAAGTAAACCTTTCACGTGTGAAACCTGTGGAAAAGGATTTGTGACTAAAACACATTTTGAATACCATACTCGTGTTCATACTGGTACTTCATTTATACTATACATTTTTTTCATTTAACTCTCACATATTTCCATTATTTTTAAATGTATGGAATTGTTATTTTTTAGGTATTTTGCCATATGTTTGTTCAGAATGTGGAAAAGGATTTAAACAACAAGGGAAGCTTAATAGGCATCTTCGTATTCATTCAGGTATAATCATTCCATTAGTTATTAATTTTATAAAATTCAATTTACCCAAAATAGTAAGTTTCTTTATAGCAGCAAAGCAATTTCTTAATACTTCATATATACCTAATGAGTATATATGAATTAGCAAGTCTGTTATGACAAGTTTCCAAAACAGTTATTATTGCTCAGGAAAACTTTTATGCCGTCATCTCTGTAAGGTTTATTTAACAGAATATTCCTAATAGTGCAAAAACTATTTTAACTAGAAGAAATTTAATAATCATTATAATTTATTACCTATTATAATAATGGACAGCAAGATGTCAGTTATTCATTTATTAAGTTGAATAATGAGAAGTATTTCATTGTATATATGTGTAAATTAATTTGGTAAATTTCATAATTGTTTACTAAAACTATTGATATTTAACAAATATAGGTTTTTCCTTCAATCTTGATTGGTAATAGTTGCATTGTGAATCACCTGGAAACTAGTTTCTCCCAGTGTCAAACCTTGATGACCAAAAATTCATACATTTTATATTAATTTGCTTTCCATTTTCTCATAATTTATGTTATTGAAATGAATTATAGGTTAGTGTTGCATTTGACCACCCACCAACATTCCTTTAAAAGAAGACAGGCAAGTCTGAGTAACAAGAAGGTTTACCATAAAAAGCAGTGAAATTGAGAGGTGGAGTTGACAAGTAATAATTAACAATGGCACTAGCCAAAGTGAAGTTTCTAAAGAACACAAACAATGTAGTACCTTATGTTAAATAATTATTGTATTAAATATAAAAATAATACTAACTCATTCAATATTTTGTTGTTATTTTGTGTGATTTATTTTCATTTTATAAGATAGTACATTGCATTCTTTTTACTGTTCCCACTTATTTTTTTGAATATTGTATTTGTAACAAAACACCCAATTAATTTCACCTCCCCACCACTTCCCATTTTCGGGATAAAAATTTTATTTTTTAAATCTTCCTTTCTTTTCTTAATTTGTAATACTATGCTAAAATTCAGCTCCCCAGTATTACTATAACAATCTGTAGACTTGCTGCTGTGTAAACAAGTGTGATGAATGTACCAAAATTCACTCTGTATTATTACAGAAGTATTAGGAACAGTAACTAGTATTTAATAGATTCACCTATGTGTATAGAGGTCTAGCAATGGTGTGTATCTAAATCTGTCTATTCTACAATCAACACAATTCTGTAAAAGTGTAACTGTCTCAAACTTGGCTTGCACGACCATGCCCTCAGATCAATTTGTATATCTCCAAGTTTATGCTGCTTACTTTCTACTGTATTGCGTGACATGTTACAGGTGAGAGACCTTTTGTTTGTCAAGACTGTGGAAAAACCTTTGCCAGCATTGAAAGTTTGAAAAGTCATCAACGTGCTCACAAGGAAAAATCTCATGTTTGTCCAACATGTTCTAAATCATTTGCTGATTACTCCAATTTCAAAAAACATGTTTACAGACATAAAGGTAATCTTGAACAATTGATGATCCATAACTGTGTAGGGGTGTAGCCAATATTGGTTTCAAAAAGCAATCTTGAGTTTGAACCGTCGGTTAAATTTTCCTATCTATCCTAATAAACTTATTCCTCATAATGCAGAATTAAATAAGCTAAAATTTGATGTACAATTTGTTGTATTGTGATAGATAGGAAAATTGAACCTAAGGTCAAACAAGTCTTTTGGGTTTTGAAACCAATAGTAGAAGTAGCAGGTCTCTGGCAATCTTTATTGGATCCTCACTTTTTTTTTTTTAATGAATACAAATTTTGCAATTATTTTAACACCACTATTGAAAATATGCAACTCTAAAAAGCTATTTGCAAAATATGTATAATTTACTTACAGATTAATACCTTTTTATAAAAGTATTTATTACATTTTCACATTTCACTCATATTTTCATTGTTTTTCCAAACCTTGGCTGTAGAGGTATATTCATCAGTAATTATAACTACACACATGTAAGTTCATTTGTCATGCATTATTAGTTACATTTTGTTTCTATTTCAATTATTGCTTCTTGTTGAAACAAGAAAAGAATACTCAGAAATTTTTCAGATTTGCATGTTTTTTTTTGTTTTGTTTTTTTCTCATCTTCCCTATCATTTGTGAACATCTTTTCTCTAAAGATATAATGTACATTTAATGAAGACTATGAAGTAATTTGTAATTACTAACATATAATGATTGCAATGTTCAACGGAATGCTATTATGCTAAACATTGATGCATTAGCTCCCCAGAGCTGTTGCTTCTGAGGTGAGTCGAAAATCTTCCAAGTGGGAGGGAAGATGAAATACAGAAATGTTCCCGGGTATTTTCCCAGAGCTTTTAACTTTCCTAGAGGTGGGAATCTATGTATTTTTTGTATTTTATAGATTTCTGTTACTGTTTATCACAATTACTTACTATTTAAAAGCATCATGAAATGACTGAATTGAAACACGATTCTTTTTTATCACCAAAAGCTTAATATTTGTTTTTAAATACAGTATACTTATTAACATCTGAATTAAATGTTATTTTTAATTAAATGTTGGTACAAAACTAATCAAATTAAAGGACATTGATGATTTTTAATAGGTAGTATTTTCTAACCTAGTTTCAGTTCTAAAAAAATATATTTACAATTTTTATTATGCATATTTCCACTGAGTATGATTTAAATAATGGAATAAATCGAAGGAAAGACAATTGGNCCCCCCCCCCCCGCTAATTGTCGCCTCTGCTTGCCAGGTGAACCCACTCATGAAGGAAAAGTTTATTGAAACAAAAAGTTGGAGTCATGGCCAACTACAAAAGGTTAATGAAAATATGATTAAAAAGCAAATGTAGTAACATTACTTTAAACATTAATCCCCCACTAATGAATGAGTTCTTGAAGGAAGAAATCTGTGAAGAACATTAGTGGGTTTTTACAACAAATAACTAGGTGGTACTGGGTTACTTCATCTTACAATTAAGTGAAAAGGAAATGAATGAAGAAACTGAAAACTTGCGTGGCATGATCGCATATTCAAATTATTGAAAATGAAGAGTTGGTGTGTGAATTGTTGCATTAATGATTTAGTGGAAATGAGCACAAATTTTATCACAATTGTAATAATTTTGGTGTTATATTACCAGCACTTTAAACTTCATGGAAGGTTGCTCAGAGAAGATGTCCATAAATTAACAGTAGGCTGTAATATGAACACAAATGCTGATGAAACAGTAGGCAGAAAGAATTGTATTCGATTCAAAAAAGACAACGAATTTGATTGTAAAACCTATAGACCCATTACATTTCTTTGGTAAAGATATTTGCCATTATGCCAAACAGCAGATTGACTATATGAACTTGTTTGTCTGGGACAAACCGCTTCTTAGTAGATAAAACTACCAACGTTTCGGCCATTATGCTGTTGCCTTCTTCAGGGCAATGTCAGAGTCGTACAGGTGTAAGTCACTGTCATACTCTGCAGATGGTCACAGCATGATGGCCGTCGTTGGTAGTTTTATCTACTAAGATGCAGTTTGTCCTGGACAACAAGTTCATACTGACTCTGGCTGCGGAAGCCTACGTTTATAACAGATTGAATAGTAAAACTGAAAAAAGTTAAATGATATCTGAGCAGGTTTCAGCCAAATAGATGAAGAATTTTTAAAAATTGTGATTTTTAAAAGTTTTTAAAAATGAAGAAATGTGAAGAACGAAAAATGTAAAAAATGTAAAAATAAAGAATGGTGAAGAAAGTTTTTTTAAATTTTTAAAATGACATTGTTTTACATATTTGTTGTAAAAAGCTGAGTTTACGTTTGATTAAGAATTCAGGTGAAAGATATTTGAATGTCTACAGAATTCGAACCAATCTACCAATCTACAGCAACTGGCAAGATAAAATTGCAAACAAACCCTTAGCAAGAGTAAGAAAAAACAGTAAGTAAATAATTTGACACTAAATTTGAAGTTACGCTAGGTGATTCTCTCTTAGGAACATTGTTGCCTGTAGCAGCACTGTCCAACTGGTAGCCCATGGCCAACTGCGGCCCACAAAACTTATTTACAGCATGAGAATTATAGTACATTTTATGTCAAATGTTTCATGAAACATTAGGGGGCTACAAATTTGTATTATAAATTTATGCTGTCAGAATTAATATTTGACGTGGCATGTCTGGTGAGACAAATTAGAAAATTATGTTTGGAATTAAATGAAAAAATTTGTCATACATTACAAAATGAAAATATTTTATTATAATACTAAATATTAGAAATAAGAAATATATTGTTAAATTTTTCCAGCTTGGAGAAATATTAATTTGTGGATGAGAATCAAATCGTATTAAATAAATATGACCCATTAGTTTTATTCGTCAAGCAATATGTTGGCTAACTGCATCCTGTATTGGCCAGATTGATTGAAAGTGTATAGAAAATGGCACAAGGGCTAAGATAAGTTGGACAGCACTGCTCTGTAATAATGAATATGATACTGAACTAACTGGATATCAAAGGTAATATGACAACTCGCCTAAAACAATGTATAATGTATGCTAATGATATATTTTTGAATAATCAAACAAGGAACCTGTTGGAACAAATTTTTAGAGAATTCAGAAAAATCAATACATCCTGGTGAAAGAAGAACCTACAAGGAGTGAAATAGAACTAAATGGAATCGATATTGATAATGTGAACAGACACATGGATGTCTCTTCAAATAAATTTATAAGATCACCGTGAATAAGAACAACAATATCAAAGAAGAAATTAAGATAAGGTAGCAACAGACAACACAGTTTGTTTTGTGCATAAATTTTTTTAAAGAAGGCAGCAAGATTTGATTGTTTTGAGGAGTAATTAGAACTGTTGTATCTTATGCTATCAAAGCTTGAACACTTAAGTACAAGGGGTATGCAGCAGCTTGAGAAAAGTTATTTGTATGTTAAAAAATAAATGAATGAATGGAGAAAAAGATGAAACATGAGCGATATGTGCGGAGACATGAGAATATAATAAATTATATTGAGCTATTATGAACAACCAGGTGGTGGACTGCCTAAAAAATTGTTTTAAATGAAAGAAAAAACTAAAATTATATTTACATTTTTGACTTTGCGGTAATAGTTTTATGATAACATAATAAAACACAGTTTCTGGGATTAACTATACAAGATAACATGAAATGGAACTGTCACCTAGAAACACTGAATGTGAAACTCAGGACTATAAAGTATGCCATCTGAGTTCTAACAGCAAATTACACAACAGATACTCTTCGAACAGTATACTACGCAAATGTCCATTCCATTCTAAAATATGGTATAATATTGTGGGGACAAGCACCAGAAACAAAACAAACTTTTATGTTATGGAGGAGAATAATACGAACATTTACCAACACTAATAAACTTTCTTAATGTAAATCATTATTTGAAAAGTTGAAAATACTTCTACTGTCATGCATGTACATTTTTGGAACTTTCAACTTTGTAAAAAAGGATCTACTAGACAAAGGTTCACTCTACAGATTTAATTCAACTGTTCATGTTCACAACACTAGACAGGCCAGAAATATCCACCAACCACAGATAACATCCACTCTTAACCCAAAAAGCACTCATAGTGCAGGTATATAATGCGTTACCACTGAATCTAAAAACCATCAATACACTGAACTCATTGAAAACAAAACTCAAACAATTCTTAGAACAGAAACTCTACTACAGTGCACAAGAATACCTCAATGACAATAACTAATGTATGACATACAATCTGTTACAGGTTAGAACAAAGGTGCAGAAGGTGACCCATGATGCAGGAAAAGATCTAACAATATTAAATTACACTGTTTTAGCATAAATATAGACCTGGACATGAATTAATAAAATAAAAGTAAAATAATAGAATTCCTACCATAGATATCTAATAACCCTAGCCTAAATAAATATTAATATTCTGTAATAGTAGAAAATAATCGAATTTTTATGTTAACTTCTATTTAGCCTACGTTAAATCAATATTGTTAAATGTATTAAAATTATTATATTGTTGTTATTCTTACATGTAAATATTATTGTTATTGTTGTTAGTACTATGACTCACCATACATCATTGTTATGATCTATGTGGTTCAATAAAATATTATTATTATTAAGTTTTGAAGCTACATGATGTTCTGCAGAAAGATTATAAAACTTACAATTTTTAAATTTTGAAGTATTTTGCAATAGAAACAGAAACTAACACACGTCATGAAAATAATATTCAAACTAACATTGCGTAAGTTTTCTAACATTGTCAATCAATTAAGAAAATTATTGAATGAAGACTAACAAAATGCAATGTATTGGAACTTGACAGTCTTACCTGGCAATCTGTAATTACCTGGCAAGCAGTAACCATATTGAACTGGGGACTACCATAATATTCTTAAGACTATTCTGATATATTATTTTAATGTTAACTTTAAAATTGTTGTATCACAATTTTTAATTCACAAGTGTCGATAAGTTGATGTTGGAATAGTTACTTTGATTTAAAATGCATAAATAACATTTTTCAGCAGTTAAATAAATTGTTTCGTGTTTTACTAGTGCCTGGTATGTTCATAATACCTTAAGACTCTGACTAATTTGGCTTGGACATGTCAGTTGCATAAGTTCAGATAGAACCATTAAGTAACAATAGTAGAGAGCAATAGCCCACTAAAAACCAAAAGGACAGAGCAACCCAAAAACAGGTCAAAGAATTATGTCCCAAAGGACAGCAGCAATACGTTGATAAGAAATTCAAGACATAATCACAAGTCAGGAAGGAATAGAAGGTAATAATTAGACTGAAAAGATTCAATAAGTGAACATTGTAGTGCCTAAGAAGATTAACTCATTTGTATTATTCTACCCATACATGACACAAAACTTGGCAAGTTTCTTACAGTAATAAAATATTCAATCTCTTTGAAATTATGAATACTTTCTTCAAAACATTATTTATAAAAATAAATTAATATTGAACTAGCTGGTATCCTTTGTCCTCTGGTCCCTGGACATTTGCCAGTCCCCCCCGTGATGTCACTCCGTAAATGGATGTTAGGAAACCGGGACACTGTTTGGATTGTTTAATTAAGATAGTTGTCAAAAGTGTTCATTTTCAAATTGTTTTTATGAAATAGAAAATTTGTGATGGTATTGTGAAGTGAAATACTTTTGGAACTTGCAGTAAAATCTCTACAATAAAATATTTATTGTGATGCAGCCATACACTTCACTATCATTATTTGCCCTGGGCTAGTTTTGGGAACTCTTGCTTCCATTTTACATATTGGCATTATTGGCAGGAATTTATGGTGAGAGATCCCAAAACTAGTGCTGGATGAATAACGTAGGTTGTGTGTGTAGTGGACATAACTCAATTCATATTTTATTGTAATGTATGCTTTAATACATCTTGTTTTTTTCATCAGAATACTAAAAGAATACATTCAATAAAGAATTCTACTTATGGAGAAAAATCAGGTTATAAATATCTATGAAGTATTTTGTTATTATGATCTACAGTTCTAGTTAATATATACGTATTTTTTTATCTTTAGGTGAGAAAACATTTATGTGTGATGAATGTGGAAAAACTTTTGCGTTCAGAAAAAGTTTAATGGCTCACATTTTTATTCATACACGTGAACGCAATTATGTATGCAATGTATGTAATAGGAAGTTTGCCATGAAAAGAGATTTAAAACGTCATGAAGTAGTGCATTCAAGTAAGTAACATACTCCTAAAGTTTTTATTTGCTTTCATCTTAAGCCAACTTGCATGTGCTGGTAGATGTAACTGCAGAAAGACATGATAATTACTCCAAGTATCTCATGTGACACAAAATTTTGATTAACACATCAAAAACTGTTTCCTATTTCTTGTATCTTTACTTTTCTCCCTTCTTTCGACAATCTCAGAAATGGCTAAAAACTTCAGTTCATTTCAATGAATATCTAATATTCTGTTATTTTATCATTATTTCACATTAAATCACACCAAGTGTGTTTTATACCAACATTAAGTATAGGTGTGTTGTGAATGTGAAATAACAAAAATCTATTCTAAAATGAATTATTATACTTCTATTGTCATAAGATTTTGCATTTTTAAAGTCTATTCTATTGTGTCATACCTTCAGTTCCTACAAACTTAAAAATGTTACTTTTAAGTTATTTATTTTTATGAGAGAATTTAGAAGAGACCTTATTCATGTATCCTTCCTTATTGCATGTCAAGATTTATTGTAGAGGATGAGCAAAGGCTTAATTGTATAAAATGGAAGGTATGTTGTTTGGGAGGTATGTTCTAAGTAGCATTCATCCAGGGAGCACAGAACGTGCTCCAATTTTGCACTGGTAAACTCTACATCGTTTAAATGAACATCACAATTCTCAGGGTTTACTCCTCAACAGATGTGCTTGAATAACAAGAGAAAGTCGCTTAATAAATCAGAGGTATCATCCAGTATTGCACTGCTTCTTCCATATTAAAAATGGGACTTGGAATCACATTATTGAACTATGATTTTAATGTGGGGCCAAATAAACTCCATTAGCAAACACTTCTCTTCACTTAAAATGATCTGTGTAGACCATACTGTGTGAGAAGTGTGGTTTATAAAGGATGAAGGGTTAATGATAAATGAAAGAGAAAATAAAGAAATGTATGTTTAGCTATTCAGGGCTAGATGTTGCTAATCATGAATGCAGGAAATAATAAATTAAGTTTAATAGTATTCTTCTTGTATAAGTCATACTTTCTAGTTTGTGAATTGGAAACCAACTCTGATGATAATCTTTTGAAAAGTTTGCGGAAATCAATACTTTTATGCATCTACGTTTAATAATAATTGTTATTTTTTATTGTCCTTTGTGATAATGCCTATTTCTTTTTGTAGAAGTACGAGCTCTTAGCTGTTCTCTGTGTGAAATTGGATTTAGAAGAAAAGACAACTTGTCTCGGCACATGAAAAACACCCATCCTGAAACACGAATCATCAGTGGCAACTCACGTCCATCAAAACCTAGATCGACAAACAATAAATTAATTGTAAAGAATATTAAACAGAATGTTGTAGAAGATGGTAAAAAGACTGAGGAAAATCATAATTCTCGTAAAGAAGAACTAATACCTCCATCTCAGACTATAAATCCAGAATTACTGAATTCGGTTCCAGTATTGACTAAAAAGAAAACAATTACACCATGTCAACCATCAGATAGTTCTCGTGAACATAGTCATTGTTCAGAGAATAGTGAAAGATTACCATTGGCCAGTGTAACCAAAACTGATGTAAGGAATGATTACCCTTCTACCGATGTGAACATGAGTAATCAAGAATCTAGCCACATGCAACTTCAGGAACAAGATTGCGAAAATTTTAAACTTCCGAATGTTGTAGAAAATTCTAGTCTGAGCAAACAGGAAGTAGCCCCAACTTCTATACCAGCGATGTATCCTCCTAAGAAGAATATAGAATATTACAGGGCAGTGCCTGTTATCAATAGACCTAGTAACACATCTAATATTGTCTTTAATGAACAATCTTCTAATAAGATTAATGATATGGATAATGTGAGGAGGGAAGAAGGCACAAACTGTGTTCCAACCATCACTAGAGCTGAGAATGTCTGTAGCTCAGTAATTACTAGAAATCATCAACAAAACATTGACACTGTTGTCAAGCACACACCAATGCGAGATGATTATGAGAAGTTGGAGAAACCATCATGTATTCGCGAGACTCGTAATGAACAACCTTACCTCAGAAGGTTGCTGCGTGATGTTAAATGCTGTGATAATGATATTTTAAACCTTACCAGTGAATCAAATTTTTCAGAAAGAACTTTGTTTCAAGAGGAGATGAGACAGTTGGACAGTTGTAGGTTAGATCGAGTTAGTTGTAGAGAAGTTGACTTCACTGCTGATAAATGTCAGGGAACATACGTGGAACCTTTGGAGGAATGTGGAATGCATGAATATTGTTCAAACCCTGTGCCTCGTTATACTAACTTAGACTATAGTAGAAAAATTTCACAAGATGGATTGTTTACAGATGACCACTTTAGAATGAACATGAGTTCATCATTTAATTACCATCTGACTCACTCTTCCTATATGGAATACCAAAACAATAACAGTGAAAATGTTGCTCATTACTCTGAAGTTCCTGCAAGATATCAAAATGATTTGAAACATTCGGACTTTGAGACTTATAATTCTTTTAACTCAAAGACTGTGGATTATGATGATAAACTGAAACCAATGGATGTGTTAAACTCGGGAAGTATGCCTGGTTTACAGTCCATTGGACAACCTGTGATTGTTGGAACTAAAAAAATTTCAAATCATGTTATTTGTTCAAATTTTAACTCATGAGCTGTCTCAGAATACATTATAAACTTTTATTTGAATGCTTTATATTTTTTCACCAGCATGAATGAAGATAAATGTTTGGCTATTAAATTTTCTCTACACAACCTTCTTTTACAGAATTTGAAACACTGAATTTTTACCCAATTGCAAGGATGTTATATTTCTTAAAATATATATACATGAAGTAAGAACTCTAATTTTGTGGGAAGCTATTTATATTTATCCCCACAATATTTTGAAGTAAAAACACTCATTATTAACAAGTATTTATTTCTTACCTAAACGATACAACATAGTCCTGGCAGCAGTCTGCTACAGCTACCGTCTTGTTACAACTCTTTTCCAACCGCCAAACCAGAACTTTCACCCTGACTACTGAAGCATCGAGCAACAGCACCCTTATATACACACACTCACACACATGCCGCCTTGACCCCCCATGATGAGTTTTGTTCCACGAGTTGGTCAGTAAGCCATTCATTCTTACACCCTCATAAACACATGCCACAGCCCCCTTTGCACGTCCCCTGATTCAAAGATCTCTACTTACAGTATGTATTTATTTTATCTGAAGGTGGCAAATATATATAGATGTATTCAGATAACATGCATGCACCTTAAGGATGTATCAGCAAGTATAAGGTGCACCATGTAAGTCACAATAATTTTTTTGAACAATTTTGGGAAGAAAAGGAAGAATACATCTGAAGATGGGGAACATACATCCCCGAAACGTAATGTGAAAGTACGAACTGTAAAAGAGTTTGTGCATCATAATACATATTGTCATAAATTAGGGCACTGCCAACCTATTTAACAAGTTGAAAGACATTACTCTTATCTATTTTATAATTCAGACAACTTTCTATTGAGCTCAGGTACTTTTCCTGTAGAGCTCACAAGCTTAAAACCATGTTATGTATAACAGATTATTTACAATAAATTTTTTGTTTACAGTTGGACATAACACTTCAAGTATTCACTTATCAAGCTTGTTGTATTACTGAAAAAAAATTCTTTTAAATCGATGATAAAATTTTGGATGTGACCCTCATCAATTAAAAACTCCAACTACCAACACCAACTCCTCCCAACCAAGAGTGTCTCCAGGTTTTTGAGCAAGGGAGGAAAGTCTTGACCTATTAGGGAGAGAAGCACAAACATTTTCTCACCTCCGCAATAAGTGCACAGAAATGTGATGCATATCCCTAAAATGAGTAATATCCCTCATAAAGTGTGCCAGTTATTTCTCGACCCACAAGAGTGATGGAAATTTCTCAAAATGTTGGTGTTGCCACTCATTTTTCACACACACTTATTTTAAATTACATAAATGTTTCTTAGTCACACATAATTTGTTGACTAATTGTATGATATGTGCTTGGAAAATCTGAATGATATTCATCCTATTCTTCAGTTTTTAATTATATTTGTGGAATTTTAAAATAATGGGAGTGGAGGGGTCAGGTGCTTTACTTTACCCATGATACCAACGTGATCTCTAGCACTCTCTTCCTCTGCATGTCTATATTCACCTTGGTCTTCTAATAACTCTTATTCCTGTAATTTTATTGCTTTCTAAGGTAGGCGGTTGTCAGGGATTCTTTGGTAGACTGAATATCCAGTCTATTCTGGGTGTCAGAGTTAAACATAGTCAACATTGGACCCAAGAGTTGATAAGAGTTCAGTGTCATCTTTATCTAGTTTACCACGTACTTGACCAACTCTTTCTGGTTTAAATCACTTCTAAGAAAAAACCATATGGTTTAATGCAAAATTAAATCTAAAATATTCCCTTCCAGTATTAAAATTTTGGTTTTGTTTGGAATACCAGTTGTGCCAGAAGGGGCCCCCACAAACATTTACACAACTTTCTTATGAGACACTAATGAAGGGTTAATAATCTATTTGCATGGAGCCAAGTGCTCAGACAATAAATGCATATAAAGTTTTCTTACATGAATTTTGTCATAGAATCTAAATCCACTCATAATTTTTGTTTGCAGGCATCTTATGGCGGGATATCACAAAAAACTAATGATAAGTGAAATATTATATCTCTTCATTTTAACTACTGTTGGATTTGATAACCAAATGTGTTCTAAAGAGTGGATACAAAAAGAAAATTTATGAGAGCAAAAAAGTGAAAAAGTGGAATGTATTAAATAAATAATGCAAGACTTACAACCTTTTATGGACAAACATTGTATATTTTGTGATAAAAACTCAGAACGTTAAAAGTTGTCAAAAATGTATACTTTTTGTCCATATTTTTGCATTTATTTATTTAATTAGATTATATATTGGATGTTAATTGTAGGAGAAAGCCTAATGTGTGTTCCAAAATGTTTTGGTTTGAAAATATAACATTTTATTTTTAATTTTCCACTAGAAGAGGCAACCTATCGAAAAGTTATCATTATTATTTATTTATTTAATGTCTTGGAGAGGTTCAGGCCATGAGGCCTGCTCTTCCACCTAACCGTGACTTGGGTGAGGGAATTGGGAAGGAGAGATGTTGGGTGGCCGAGGGACTTGTGGCACTGAACCAACATTTATCTAGAGTAACCTCACCTAGTTCGGCTGAGCAGAGATTGAACCCGCTCTCTACTGCACAATAGTATCGAGGAAGCGAAGATGCTACCAGTAGACCACCACTGTCGGTTGCATCATATTTTAATTCCAGGCAAAATATTCAATGAGATAAATGTATTTTGAAGCTGTTGGAATTGAAATTTGTGTTTGAGAGGCAATGGAAGGATTCTTGAAATATTAGTAAAAGAAAAATATTTTAAGGAAAATGACTGTGAAATACTAGGACATCACTTCTCAAGAGCTGAAAAATTTGGGTGAGTACTTACTTTTAAGCATAGATTCTGATAAAATTATTTTGAACAAATTTTGTTGGAGCAGTTCTTACAACCCTGATCCACTTGATGAGGAATTGCCTGTATATTTTTATAGTATATAATGTATAGTACTGTCGCTTATCTGAATGTTCAATTATATGACTGGCATCATGGAAGAGAAAAGTAACAAAATCAATTGTGATGATGTCAATGTTCATTTTCAGAATGAGCGAAGACCAATCAACATTAGAGAACATATTTTATTTTATTCAACGAGTTAAAGGCAATTTTTTCTCTCAAATTATTTTTTGCATGAACTTCTGAGAGGGAAGACACCACCTAAGGAATTTTGATTATCTGGACCATCCCTGACAACATTATTTCAGATAATCAATGCTCTACTATACTTTTAAAAATAATGTAATTCATCTAAAAGTATGAAATAAATAACATCTATATTTACATACTATTTTATATAATCTTAGTTACGTGCAAAAGTTACATACTTCAAACACATATGTACTCATAACAAACAATATTAATCTTCATAATAATGGCATTAATATTTTTTCTCCTCAAATAATTTCATAAATTTCAATTGGATAAAATGCACTTAAAATATGTTGCTTTGTTCATAAAGCTTGTCATGGACTGTTCATTGAATAGTAAACAATCTCAAGAAGAAATAACACCTGGCACACACACACACACCACTACCACTTTTAATAGAGAAATAAAAGTAATTTATGTGGAATAGCCTGACATGCAGAAATATGATGAATTATTAGAAGATATGAAATATCAGATCTGCGCTCATTGAGCATAAAAAATATTCACTAAAATAGTATTTATATTGTCAAAATATAATTTAGTACCTATAAACAGCTGACTTAAAGGTTTTAATGCCCATCTAAATTGGTGAATTAAGAGGTATGATTTAGCTGAGAACCAAAAAAAATTATCTTCATGCTTTTGACAGAAAGATATGTTAACTATCAGTTCTTAGTAGGCACCATTGTAATTGTTGAATCCAGATTTGTTTTCACATTTAGGTACAGTGTTTGAGTGTTGTCCATAACTTGAAAGAATAGAATTGTGCTCAATAGTAGAAAATTGGATAAAATATATTAGAAAAAATTATTAGAATGAAAGATACTATTACTTTACTTACAGACCTTATTTACGGTAACATACACTATGATAAAGAAACTAAAGCAGTTTTTCTTGATCTAGCTAAGACTATTGATCACAAGACTTTTATGGTTATACTTATAGCTGTGGTATTAAAGGCCTGACTTTGTACCTAGTCAAACTACAGGAGTAAAACTCAAAACCAAATAATGAGAGTATTATTTATTTCATACACAAATGATTTGTTGATTGACAAGTAACATACTTGCTCATGAAGTTGATATAGCATTATTTTGTTCCGATAACTCTTGGCCTGAAGTTACTGTCTCAGTAACAGAGAATTCAAGTGTGATTGCCACTTGTCATTCTCAAAATCAACTGTCTTGAGAGTATAGATGAAATTGTTTTGCTTATGTTATAGATCCAACATCTTGAAATGCAACAAAATAAAATATTTAAAATATGTGTATTTCTTAAAATATCAAACCTTTCATCATACAAAAATTGATGCAAAATTATGAAGTTTTAAGTAAAATTTAAGTCTTTGAGCATAACTAGATATGAGAGTTTCACTCAACCTCAAGTTAAGAAAAACACTAAATGTGATAAATTAAACTTCTATATTTCTTGTAAACCAATACCATACCCGGGTCATGATACCCATGTTACTAACAACCATATTGCATCGTTTCACTCTCCAAAAATGTCTCAAATTAAGAGTATTATGATAAAAATAAAACTTAATATAGAAAGATTTCGTAGATGATAATGCCTATGAGACTGTGAGAAATGATTCGGTTACTATCAAATAAACTTCATACTTTCTTACAAAATGAGGTGGGAGCATGAAATGTTACATTAAATTAAAATGTTTTAAAATTCAGTATTGGTTACCAAATGAGGCAGCCTGTAGGAAGCTTTGCTAGGAGAATTCATAAAACTATTATGTTCAGGAATCATACCAGAAGCTACTAGATCGACTACACAAGCTTGTTGCTTCAATTTAAATGTAAATTTATCAAGTAATTAGGGAGTTACTAATGCAGAAAGCAAGCTGGGAAGTTTGCAAGTGTATTTTTGAGTACTGTAGGACTCCTATTGTGTGAAGTGGCGAATGATTTTTGACAGGTACATCAAAAACCAACTTCTTTTAAAATTTAACTAATTCCTGGGTAAGGGCATTTGTTGTAGTTACATAAATTATAGGTGTTAACTGTTTTTCAGAAATTTACAAAAATGAACTTTTGAATGAATTTAATTAAATGGTATTCATTATTCTTCCATTTATTAACTTTCAATTAGCCTTTTCCATTATTAACTGTCAACTTGAAAATTCCGTCTTCTTATTTTCACAGGTGTGTTAAACTTATGAAATGAGTTAAAATTTTACTTTCTTAGGTATGTCCCTAGAAACATGGATGGAATTAAAAGAAAATAAATTTTTGAGTATAGTAAAATAATTTTACTGCAGTCAATGCATTACTTAAACATTGCTTTACAAGTACCACATTGAAATAATGTAAAATGATAAGACCTAGATATTAAACTGTCTGACAGGAAATTCACTATTGCACAATAACTGCATAGGTAAAAGTCAGCTTAACTTAAGTTGTTTATGAACACAAGTTACAAAAAACTAGAGCTTCCTGTTTCGAAAAGAACATACACGTAATAAATTATGAAATGTTACCAAGTGGTGTCAAGTTTCATGCTATAAAAGAACCAACTCTCCAAGACATTTAAAGTAGTTGAAGTGAAAGTTGTGAACAGTAATGTGGGGAGATACTTCAACACATCATGGTAACACCAAAGGTAAGAATCTTCAACTTTTCATTTTTGCCATTAATACAGAAATGATTGTTAAAGAAGTGTTATTTTATTAACATACAACAGATCTTGGTCACCATTATAGTAATGCAGTTCATTGGTGCTGAATGTAATAGTCCAATATTTAAAAAAGTAGCTGTTATACCAATATCACGTAAGTACAAAAATTAAGGTAATCGTAATTCCTGAGAAAGACGCAAATTAATTTCAGATATTCTATAGGGGGACGTGGAGAAGAATTAGCAAAGGATCTCATCTGGCCAAATGATGCAAGATTCATAGCATCCATAAAAAATATTATTCACAACAACTTTCAAAAATATGCTTTCAAAGATTTAAAGAATTTACCATATCTTAATATTAAGTTGACAACAAATTCAAATGAAGTAATGAATATCCATAGACATTCAGCCAAGAAGCATACATCTTTTCAAACAAATCAAAGTCTTCAGATCAAACATAAAAATTCATTAAAAAATAAAGCTTCCAATAAGATGTCATTAAGTCTCGAAAGAGATTCTAAAACCTTCCAAGCTCATTTAATAAATTCACTAAATATATCTACTCACTTCAGAGGGATAGTTCCACCAAATTCACTCAGCCCAAATATAAAGGATTCAATTCGTTCACACAATCACTTTTATTCACACACACCTCTTATCAAGTTAATAAAACTATTAAACAGCACAAGGTACAAGTCTCAAAATCAACAATCTAATAGAAGAGAATTATTGAAAATTGGGAAGCAATTATCCAATGGTAATAGCTCAGAAAACATCTCATTAAATATGACCATAAAGGATTCAAGAAAAATAACTTCTAAAAATTTCATGGTAAATTCTGAAGGAAAGAACCATTTTACAACAGAGAATTTAAGGAAAAATGAACAATCAAAAGACTCTATTCCATCCATAAATCATCTAAGTGTATTTATGAAATTAAGGAAAGAGGGCATTATAAACAAACATGGGTCACAAAATTTACCAACAAAATCTGCACAAGAAAAAGCAAAGAAGTCTATCACTTCTGATCAGGTAACATCGCAAACCTTTCAAACCAAACCCAGTATTACTGCATTTATTTATCCATCTATATATTTACAAACACCAATTCAAGACGACAATAATTTACCAACTGCCAATACAGAAACTATAACTGATTATGTTTCAATGACCTTTCATCAAATTTACATTAAACAAGAAATGCCAAGATATTTCACACCACAAGAACAATTTGACCAGACAACCATGACTGAAGACTATGATCACATTTTATTGAGTTCACCATTTACTCGACTAAGAGATACAACACAAAATTTCACAAAATCTCTCCAAAATGGGTCTAATCACAAATTCCCATACTATTATCAGAGAGGACAAAAATACAAAAAAGATTCCAGAGGGGGATTGCGTTTTTTATAAAACAGAGGTTCAGTGATTCTTTGAAAATTCATCATTCTCAGTAACTGAAATGATTCAATACTAAAAAGATAATATAATTTATTCAATATAAAAAAAGATTTGTAAAAACATCAGATTTATACCATTAATAGAATATGATAAACTGTAATATAAAAAAATACATACAGCATCTCTAGCCATAAGTATCTGTAATCAAGTCACATGATGGACACTTTGAAACCATAGATAAGCAAATATAGTAGTTAAAATTCTGCAAAATATACTCCTGTATATATCACTTCAATTCAGATGAAAAATAAATGTATTTCCAATAGAATAATAGGGATATATGTAACAGTCTTCCCCAAAATTATAACTTTAAGAAAATGTCAATCAAAACCAATGTAACATTATGTCATTAAAATTATTATTTTGGCTAAATGTTTTAAATTAGTACAGATCTGAAATTAATTCATTCCCAACACAAGAATTACTTGTCTTTAAAATGGAATTCTTATACTAATGAAGCTTCCATATGATAAATAAATATAAAATTTTCTATTCATAAGCGTTCATTATTTTCATCCCTTTAATTTAGTCTATTCATTTTCATTAAGTTTGAAATCTCCACTTTCTATTCATATTAATACTTTCAATCACTCAACTAAAAAGAGGACTATAAAATGCCCTTTTCTTCCTGCAAGTATATATATAAGAATTGGAAATTCAAAAGAGAAGACTTTTAAAAAATAACACAACCCAAAACTTAGTAATCCATCTCATCTAATATGAAGAAGACATGATTTTTTTGAAAATGGATAACCACCTATTTTAACATAATTACAATCCAACAGTTATTTATAAAATAAGACTATTCTCAACAGATTGTACATAAGAAAACATTCACAACTTAAAATCATTTTACAACCACAAGAAAATTAAATAATTAGTATTATTCCATATAGCTACTGCAATAAAATGTTTATCCAACATTCAGATACAAAAAAGTTAATTCAAGTCTTGCCCCACACTAAACTTAGGAATACCTACAGAATTGTTTTGTAGTAGAATCTCCTTATCCAAGGTAGTACAAATCCAAAATAGTGGACTTCAGGGAAAAAGTTGGGTTGGAGTGCATTGTGAAGTAAATACCTCAAAAGTTAATGAATGTTTTTCCTACCCAAAATTTTGGTTTCCATTTCATCAACAAATAATGTCCATACATTCAGAACCTTATGTCTTGAGACTATTTTTCCATCAAGAGACAAGAGTTGATGAAGATAAAGGTCAGCACTTACAGGGTACCCTTACTCTCAGTTTCAAAACAACTTCCAGTTTATGTCAAGTCATCTGCTACATGTGTGGAAGGGAATCTAGACATCCATTCCTCATAATTTCCTTTTCCATATTTTCTCCAATATACATTTTCTCGTCTATCATCAATTCACATATTCTTAATATAACAGCTCAAGGCAGCAAGAAAACGGGAAAAATGAAAACCACTAATACAATTAGCTGCAATTTATTTCTTGAATTAAGAGACAAATCCTCACAACATTTCACTACATTTGTATACAAGACAAATTAAACCTCTACATCTGCATAAATGTAATTGGATAACTTCTATTAAAGTAATCTCAAGCAATTTCTAAACATACAATATTAATTAACATTAAAATATCAACACCTTGCAGGCAACAATGGAATGATAGCGCCACCACTCACAATGCAATACTTCACAATAAAATAACTCGTATACTGCTAATGTCTATTCTGGAATACACAGGAACCTACTAAGTCAAAATCACATTCGTGTTGCCAAAATTAAAGGTGAAGTGAAAATAAACTATTAATTAAGAGCTACAACACATCAGCAAAAGCAGATAAAACATTTGCAGCACTACAGAGAAATTTTAGATAGCCAAAGAAGTACATTTACAAATCTTATAAATTATAGTGTAGTACAGATCAATGGGAGCTACATATTGTACTTAAGAAACATATAAACTAACTGGAAGATTTAAGTTAAAAATCAGTCTTGTTACCTACAAAAATGATCCAAGACAGTATTATGAGAATTCTACCAACCGTTTCATATAAAGTACACAAGAATTCTTAATAATAGACTTACATCGTAATGGATTATTGCGAGATCAGCTCAGTTTAGCATACAGCATCATACACCAATGACAAGAAAACAATGTTAAATAGAAAAGTAATTTCTTGCTGATCAAAATTCAACTCTGTTGCTTTCTTCATATAAAAGATATCTTTTGACTGTAAAAATGACAAAGAAAGTGAAATATCAGTAAGAAAATATGTAAGAAAATTGCATTAAAATTGTTGACATGATTAAACTTGGTTAAAATTCAAATATGACCTACATAAATTGTACCCATTGAATATTGCACTCTTATCAAAATATATTTCATTTCAAAAGACTTGCCACATGATCAGTTTCATTATAGAATCCAAAGAGGCAAAGAATAGATGAATAACCTCTTCCACAAATGGAAGCAAAATTACTCCCCACACATCAATCATTTAGCTTGCACATTAAAACGTATTTATATAACAATTATATACTCCATAACACTCAATTGCATCTACCCAACCACATCAGTGACATTCAATTCTTTCATAAATATACATTAACATTAGATGAAGTGAAGATATAAAACAAAAATTTCAGTGATGTGATAAAACTGTTCAATCAATAAATTTGTCTATATGTAGGAAGAATTGGTCCCTGCTGAAAATAAGAGCAGGAGTAGGAATCAACAAGCTCGCTGTAAAATGTTTCCACATTCTCAATATGAAGAAATTCCACATACTTCAAAGAACACACTACATGAAATTATGAATAAAAAATATAACTTACATCTGCACATCAATCACACTATTACAAATTCATTTACTTAATACTGGTGCTGAATAAGAATAAATTATAACAAAATACAAATAAAACAAGTAACATGAGATTACAGACATAGCTGAGAATTAGCAGAATATCTCAAACAAATTCATTCATCATTCATAGCTCACTTCAAAACAAGAGAGCAACTTTCTTGATAAAATTTTCTCAGTACCATAAATTTATGACAGTACAATTCTCGTCATGCATGAACAAATAATTTATTATGATTCACAAAATAAATCGAACATCCAAAAATAGAGATCACTGCATTTTGAGATGATTGAGCTTTAAAGGTAAAACAATGCAGAGATATTTCATCCAGTACCAATTATATTGATATGTCATAGATAATTTTAGTAATTTGGAAATTTACATTACAAAATATCAAGCCAGTATGAATGAAATCATTATCCATACCTTGTGGTATTGAGAATAAATCTGGATTCAATTACTTTCTACTTGAAAAATTTCTCCCCAATACACCCAAACAAAATTTCAATTATGACAATTAATTGTACTGCATATTTTTCACTGCAAAAAAGAATAACATTTGAAGAAAATATATATTTTTCTTGCAATGACAGTCTCCTTATAAATCACAAACTACTACTGAATTGACAGTTGCTTATTTACAATAGGTAGAAATTAAGATAATTTATCCTCTATTTAATGCTGTTTCAGCACATACAGGATTTTCTTGAACACGAAATGAATGATTTTCTCTATTAACAAGTTTGGCTTTGTTTATAGGGGATCCCATGTAACTCAAAAGCACAGGAAGGAAAATTAAACCATGTGCTGCCCCAAATAAAACTATCCCCAAGTACATTCTGAAATAAAAAACTCTGAAAATTTGGGATTTTGCCAGACCTAATACCAAAATGCCTCCAAATTTTGTAAGAGTGATGCCTGAAAAAACTGAGCTTCCCATATTCACCAAAGCATCAGTAACTCTTAGCACTCTTGTTTCTTCAACAGAAACTGCAAAGGAGTGAACCAAATGACTACAAAATTCCACAGCAATACCAACAGCCATGACTAAATTTACTAAGGAAACTGCATTAAGAGAGATGTTCCACCAATACATCAGACCTAGAATATTGACAATTATCATTGAAATAGTGATGATCACTGCCAATGATGAAATAAAATCAAAACCCATCAACAGGAATGATACAACAAAAAT
Organism: Laupala kohalensis; assembly: GCA_002313205.1. NCBI lineage: Eukaryota > Metazoa > Arthropoda > Insecta > Orthoptera > Trigonidiidae > Laupala > Laupala kohalensis. Next base: position 318,304 of record NNCF01125921.1, on the reverse strand, counting down.
AGCTGCCAGAGATACCCCCAAGCTGTATAACGTATCTGTCCACATAGTCAAATACTGTTCATAGAAAACATAGAATACACTATAGGGAAACACATTAACAGTTTTGTTGTAATTTAATTCTTGTAGTCTGTTGTTCATAAAAGTTGTTATATTAGCAGAAATTTTCCTAGCTGATCTTAGGGCTTCATAAAAGTCATAAGATGTTTTCAATATGCGATGATAAGCCATGAAGTAATTGGCACCCACAGTATTCACCAAGCCAGTATCTGAATTCAGGTGGTAGTTCACAGCTTGTCCATATGCTGCATGACCACCTTTAGCGCATGAAGTTGTGGGATTATCTTGCAAAAAGAATGGAAGATATTTTTTAAATGATGTAACATTTGGCCGGCCAGTTAATTCTTCTTTACCTATTTCACAACGAGCACATTCTAGAAGTTCATTTGGGCAGAATGAATTATTCTTACTAAAGTATCTGCAACAAGTTGCAGCATTTGACCAGTCAAAATAATCATCAACCCATGATGAAGATGGCCTGAAGATGTATGAAGATTTAGGTTGCTTTGAAGCCATGTAGACTTGGGTAACCAGAGAGGAACTATTGCAATACTGACCACCACAGACCATATTCTGAATGTCAACATCGGAATAATCAAGTTTTCCTTCAACAACAAAATACATTGGAGGGCCAATGGATAAATAGTTCTTCAAATGTCGAAAATATTTTAAAACAAAAGAATCTTCAGGCATTGACAATTCTTGATCCAATCCAATTTCAATGCTAGGAGCCACAGCAATACTGGTACATAACCAACCAAAGAAAACTACGATAACCATAGCTCGCACAGTTTTGTTCATCAAGCATGGAACATACAAAACTTTGAAAAATTTGTACAGGATGCCTTCTGAATTAATGTCATTATTCTCTGCTTTAGGGCCATGCATGAAACAACAAACATCAAGTCGATTAGAAGCCTGTCGTAAAGTATCAAGAGCAAGTAAACTCACAAAGCATGTTATTTGAAGAATGAAATCTATCAATAGAGCCATACCAGCATAAAGAGCAAAAGCTCTTACAGCAGGCATATCTGATAAACTACCAAGGAAAAAACAACATGCTTCAGAAACACTTGTCAGAAGCATAGAAGGGCCAACTTGACCTAAAGTACGTCCAATATGTTCTGCCATAGTTTCATTATGCTGGCGGGACTCTCTCTGATGAGTTTGCACTAAAATAAAAATATTATCTACTCCAACAGCAAGAACTAAAAATGGAATGACTTCTATAATGATTAATGTAGCAGATACACCCAAAAATCCAAATAATCCAACAGAACATACAACAGATGCCAAAACAATGATGACACCACCTAAACCAAGAGTAATCTTACTATCAATTAGCAACCTACTGCATGAATTCATCTGACCCAATGATATGGCTATATATGCAAACATTATAACATAGCTAACAAGAATTGTCATCACATCAGAATGTGATCCACGATCAAGTTCATCTTCAATGGAACGCTCAGATGTAAAGGCAACATCCATAAAATCTGGTTTGTTATTGGTTGTCCAGTTTTTCATGAATTCCACAAATCTCTTTTCCCACTTCAGAGCTGGTACAAGTTTTGTCTTGTTGTGATAATTATTAATAAGGAATGTAAGAATAACAGCAGTAGCCTTTTCATATGGTGGTTGGCTCTCCAATGATTCACCAGGCTGTAAAAATCCACCCACAGCAATTGCAGGGTCTACAGGACCACCATATGAAGCAAGACAATCAGGATTGTAAGAATTCTGGGAACATTTTCTGAAGTGATCCATATAATCTGCTTCATCATCAGCATCTTCATCCTCCTCTTCTTCTCCATCCTCTTTCTCTTCATCTTCAAAATCTGTGTGTGTGAAATAACCCCAAATACTCTGAACAACACATTCTTTAACACTAGTTTCTGAATAATGTTGTGATCTCATTGGAGCAAAGCATATCTTATCGAGACCTTCACCTTCCATATGGCCGAGAAATTCTATTTGAACTTGCAGCTCCTGGACAGCCTTCAAAAACTGCTTATTAAAAATTGGTCCAAACTCAACAGGGCCTTCAGAAGTGTTTTTCACTATACTAGGAAGACCAACAGCGCTAATGATGACTTGTTCAGTACGATAAAATGGTTCAAAATTTTTGTCAAAATATTCACGCTCTATTCGTGACCTACTGGTTGGAGATGCCCACAATTCAACAGGATCAGTGGTAACATTTAAATACTTCATACCATGTCCTAATCCAACTACTACACACAACCCAATAAAGAGAACAAGCCATGGATTTGAAGCACACCATGTTCCCCACCATCTGAAAAATTCCTCAAGTTTGCGATCAGTTTCAGCTCCAAGTTGTTCCAAAAATGAGGCATTTGAATCAATTTGTCTAGGAACATTTGCTCCTTCAGCACTGACCACACTTGATCTTTTAGATCGTAGAGGACTATCTTCTTCATCTGCACCCAGAGCTATCCTTGACTGGTTCAGTCCGGCAAGACGCTGGCCAACTGGGTCCACACCTTCTCCTCGGATGAAAACTGATATTGTATTAGTGTCACCACTAAACAAATATAGTGCACCAAGAAACAATAAGGTTCCAACAATAAACACTATAATCATTATAACAATAGTGCCATTGATGCCAAAAATAAGAAAAGGTTCACTTGCAGGGGGTTGAGGGGGAGGCACTGGACAACTTGCTTCACAATCAACACAACTGCATGCAGGTATTGAATCACTCAGAGCTTTACTGCAAGGGGTTATTTCAGGATCTAAAGGAACAAATTCTTCAACAGGAGTATCTGTGTAAATATAGTTCATTTGAAATGGTACAAATGGATTGCCTTCAGCATCGCCCATGTAATCGAACCACTTTTCAGCTGAGCAACGACTAGCTCCCCACTCTCCACACATTATATCAAGAGCCAATTGGCCAGTAGATGGTACAGATACTTGGTTGCAAGAAGTATAAACACCTTCAATATATTTCTTGGTTACATACATATCTACTCCCATAACAAATTCTTTGCCTTCTTTGTTCACTTCAAGATGAGTAACATTCATATACCTACTTTGATCTGCACCGCAAGTTATTTGACAAATGTGTCTCACTAAATTTTGCATGCATGATGGGCATCTTTGAAGAAAATTTGCTGCGAGAATTATGTTTTCGTCCAATATTTTTAGTTGAGGCGCATCACAGCATGTTTCCACGGCAGAGCCAGGCACTTTCCCTTCAAAAAACTTCGGACACCATTTCTTTAATAGCTCCTGTCCATCTCCAGAAAGAGGTTTGGGCGGACCCGTATAAGGACAGTTTTGTTTTCTACCTATGCCATCAATATTACATTGTCCATACCATATACAGTGATAATCTTCAGTTGCACGGACGGGAATTGACCACAAACATAGGATCAAAAACACAGCAACACACCACATCGATGAAGAAATTTTCATCAACTTAGTTCCACCAAATGGTTTATCCCAATTCAAGATCAAATTCTGAATGTATGCCATGATAACACTTGGCCGAAATGCTCACAGTCGGAACAACACTACTTCTCTGAAGAAACAAGCTTTCACTAACTGCACCCAAGGTTTCATATGAAACTCGCAGAAAGTCGTCAGCTCACATAATTCAATAACGTGGATAGAAGGTGAGGACTATCCATTATCACCGAAAAATTAACTGACAACGAAAAATCTCTTGATTAAACTTTTTTACAGCAAGAATAACGGGCATTCACAGCGTCACCAACTAACAGACATCACACCACTCACTCGAGCCTCCTCGCCTCCCGTCGCCTCCTTCGGGTCGGCTCGGCCCGCTCGAACTGAGAATGCTGACTAGACGCCACCCAGTAGCGAGGAAATACTGGTTGCATCACACTCATACAGTGCTGCCCTCAAACTATCGTTCGATCAACTTGATATCACTAACAATTTTTTCGTTTCAGGGATTTATTTTACCGTTCAACCAATGTGCTAAATTTGAAAACGGGAAGGATATGAAAATGTGCTTAAATAGAAAATAAGGAAAATGAGAACACATTATTATATTACGCTTCATGAAAATTTACTACCCTCAACGTAAAATCATTTCAATTTTCTCACGTTTCATGATCGTGAAATGTACTTATTTCAAATTCAATGTATTTATTTCAACATTCCTAAAACATAACAACTGTAGTTTTCCAATAAACAACCACCCGAATTCCATGATTATTTCCGTAAATATAGGACAATTCTCCGAAAAGTAGTCTATGCAGCTAAAGTTATGGAAAATGAGAGGCAGATACTAAAATCGAACAACCGGACCAAAACCATGTGGAATATTGTTAAAAATTACACGTCACCTGAAAATTGCGAAGAAAACATTTCCCTGTTAAACGATGGCAAAATCGTATCAAATCCATTTTACGTCGCAAATTTGTTTAATTCTTATTTCTCAGAAGTAGGTAAAATAACTAATTCAATATCTCAAAACCAATGTCCTCCGAAAATATCCACCCACGTGCTCCATTCTACGTTCACTTCCGAAACTAACGCCAGTGAAATCATGAAAATCAGTTCATTAATAAATAAATTTTCAACAGGCATAGATGATATACCCGAGTTTATTGTTAAATTTTCGTCCCACGCTATATTAAATCCACATTTTTAATAGTTATTTATCGGAAGGGGTGTTTCCTAACATATTTAAGAGAGCTCAAGTGAAACCTTTATACACTGCTGCCCTCAAACTTTCATACAAGAAAGGAAACAAACAAAATGTTGGTAATTATCGACCAACTTCTCTACTACCCACTTTCTCAAAAATCCTAGAAAAATTGTTCTATAAGCATCTTCTAGATTTTTTATCAAAAAATAACATAATCTCTGACGATCAACACGGTTTTAGGAAATCCTTTTCCCACTACAAGCGCCAAATTTTCTTTCTTAAACGATGTTACCACATCTCTAGACCGTGGAGAAAATCCTTAGAGTGTTTTTCTTGACTTATCCAAAGCATTCGATGTCATCGATCACGGAATTCTCCTTACCAAATTGCATTCTTTAGGCATTCGTGGACTTCCACATCAATGGCTAACTTCTTATTTAAAAGATAGATATCAACAAGTCGAAATATCATATACTAAAAATAAAATAATTCAGCGTAGTCTTTCAGAAACAAAGCCACTTACTTGCGGAGTACTTCAAGGTTCAATTCTCGGCCTTATACTCTTTTTATTGTATGCGAACGACATGTCGTCTCCCACATCAAATTGCAAAATGGTTATTTTTGCTGATGACACTAATTTACTATGTAAACACGCCCACGCTCAAAAAGTTTTGTCTAATCTTTCGACTTGGTTCCATGCAAATCGTCTCATAGTAAACACTGACAAAAAAGTGTCTATGTCATTTCACAATAGTATCACAAAATCTTTACCCCAGGTTTCTCTTTCTTTAAACGGAACACAATTAAAAAATGTTACGAATACAAAATTCTTAGGTCTCCATATTCAAGACAACCTCAAATGGAATCGTCACGTTGACAATCTTAATTCCCAATTAAGCAAATTGAGTTACGCATTCCGAATATTAGTTAACGTAGTTAGTCCACGTATTTCCCGTTGCGTAAATTTTGCAAACATTTACTCCCATTTACGTTATGGCATTACCTTCTGGGGCAATTCCGGTCAGAGTATTCAAACTTTCAGAATTCAGAAGAGAATAGTTCGGACAATTTGAAAATCTCACCCCCGAAACTCTTGTAAACTTTTATTCAAGGAATTAAATATCTTAACACATCCCTGCATTTATATTTCTGAAACGGTCGTGTTTGTTACAACCGAATTACTGAAGCACCACCCTCGTTTCATACAAAACAGTTTTGTTCACTAGCAATAGGAATAATATTTATTGTCCGAGTGTCAACCGCGCTTTGCCAAAAAGGGACGTATCATTCGGGAATCGTTCTGTATAATTCCTTGCCCAAAAATATAAAATATATTATGAAATTGAATCACTTCAAATCTGCGGTTTAGCTACCTTTTGCACCAGTGCTTCTACACTGAAAAATTTATTGATTAAAAAAAATTAAACTGTCTTGTACTTCATCACGCCATTGTTGTAGTACTTTCAAAATATCTTACAACAATTTCAAAACTATTTTCCTGTATGCTAGTATTATGTCTTATTATTCATATAAATTTAGTTGTATATGTACTCAATTCTGGCACGGTTGTGTATATTAATTCTGTGTCATCCTGGCCCGGGTTTTTCTCCGGTTTTCCTTCGGGTAGAGGCGGATTTTTTATACAGACTCGCTAGGTTCTAGCCTAGAGAAGGCATCAATTGATATAATTATTAGCGAATTTAGTGTTATTTAATAGTTACGAATTATCAACAATACTTTCGGAATGATTTATAGTTTGATAATAATATGTTCTTGTAAAATGACTTTTCTTAAATATAATATTTGTTGGTATTTGTTAATACTATAACACATGTCGAACAATTTTTTTATCGTTAGGAGTATGTTGAAACGTTAAATCTTCCTCTGCCTTAGGGCTCTTGATCGGAATTGATGGGATGGTCCCTTGCTTGCTTCTGGAGAGTAAATTAGTTTGTCCTCCACGTTATCATACGCAGTTTGTAACTGCATTTTTACAATAAAGTTTATTTATGTACGCGTACTGTTGGACATAAGTTACCTTCTCACTCGATCAAGCTATTAACTAAAGGCGCACTGCACATATTTTCTCACATACCTTTAAAGGCCATCTCTATAGTATGTAGAACAACTTTTCTAGTAAGACTAATGTACAATTTCACCAAATATCCGTTTAAATAAAACACCTACAATACAAAGGAAATAATCTCGTGCATTAAAGATAAATGATACTCTGATAAAAGTGTTACAAAATATAATTATTTTCAAATTAAACATGATTCAGATTATTTACATTCTTAAATGTCAATAAATGTCTAAATTATTCATAAAACGGTATCATTGCGAGAGAGAGAGAACCACACGTTTTATTAAAAATACATGCTTCTGGGTAATAAAAGAACACACTACATACGCAATCAATACACCCATCTTTCATCCCAATACTCCTTTTCGGCCGATTAGCATCCGCAATACTAATTATCTTTGTAATTTTAATAATAAGAAACTTCATAAATATTACTTTAATATGTTTTACGATATCTTAGTCTTATAAGTAGTGTATTACTTGTTATGTAAATGCTATTTCAATGTAGGCTCACGATCAAGCAATTTCGTATCCTTCCTTTCTTATATCTATTTTATCAGCATTATGTCTTTTCATTTACTTTTTAAAAGATGTGTTCTCTCCTCCCTTGATACACCTACACTGCTTCATAGCTTTCAAATCTGAAATGAGGTTGTACGACTAGGGGAAGAATAACTGAGGTACGGTTGGAATATATTATTTTACTACGTCTATACCAAGGGAAATACTGCTCATGCAGATGGAATACATAACAATTACACTCTTTGTACAGAAAATTTAAAGAAAAGATTTGGGGCCATTTCTGAGAAATTTTCCAAAACGTTCTTTGAAATATGATTTACCATTTACATTAAGGTTTTGTAAAAGAATCATGAACTTGCACCGACTTCAACGCACTATCCTAAATACGAAACTTGAATGAAAATGACTCATTCGTTTAGCCAAAATCGGTGCGCACAGACGGACACACACATGGACAGACGTCCAGCTAAAAACCATTTCTTCGGGTATTAAGGAAACCCAAAACGGGTATTTCCGTCAAAATATCGCGATCATTTTTTTTTCGCCATTGCAATACTTTCTTTATACCTCGCGTATGAGTAAGTAATAAAAACGTAATTACGCTTTTGTCCGGTGGATCAGAAATATTTAAGTATACATTGGTAGAGTGACATCTAAACAAGATAGTATCCTACAAATAATAATAATGATGATGATGATAATTCCCGTATGGTGTCGGGATCACCTGGAGAATAGCACCACGGGATCTCCCCCTGTCGTAAGAGGCAACTAATCGGAGCAGCTGACCGCTGTCCTACCCTGCACAAACGTATCCCTCCCTTCTTTTACTCTCATAGCCCCATCCTTTCTAGCGGCAGATGAAGGGTGGATTGAGTAGCTCGGAGTCTACCGTCAACCAACAAAATTTTCCCGTCCACACCCTTCCCTTATTACCTGGCTGTAGGTATAAAAAGCACACTCATCTCGGACAAGAAGTAAGAGTCGTAAGGCCTCGGATAAGATGCCGCTGCTTAAGTTAGTTAAAGAATTCTGGAGCACCCAGTCGTCTCATCCTCCACAGCAGAACACCAAGGTCCCTTAGTAGAAAAATTAATTATCAAGACCCTGTGAAGAAATGGGAGAACCCACTGCTTCTTTAGAGGATGTAAAGGAAGTTCTCAGAAAAATGCTTAACTGGAAATCATCAGGGCCAGACGGAATACACAATTTTTTGTGAAAGTACCTAACAGCCTTGCATACTCCTTTAGTGAAAACCATCAACAAAGTTATTGACGATCCAAATCAAATACCAAGATTCATGTGCCAAGCAATCACCTATCTGAAGCCTAAAAATCCTGAAACATGTAACAAAAAAAATTACAGACCTATCACCTGTCTTAATACAATGCACAAAATCCTTTCCTCTACAATCGCGCAGAAAGTAACCCAACATATAAATCGAAAATATACTAACAGAAGAGCAAAAAGGGAGTAGAAAAGGGACTCAGGGATGCAAAGAACAACTGTTAATTGATATAGTTGTAGCGAGACAAGCAAAGTAAAAGAAAAGAAATTTAGCTGTTAGTTGGATCGATTATCAGAAAGCGTACGATTCCGTCCCACCTTCTAGGGTCTTGAAAATCTTGGTCATAGACAAAATTCATCCTAAAGTAATCAGTTTACTTAAAACTCTCATGAACGGTTGGTGTACACAATTAGAATTGAATATTGGCAATAAAACAGCAAGATCAAACCAAATACCATGATGTGGCATTTTCCAGGGCGATACATTCAGTCCAATTTGGTTTTGCCTAGCACTCAACCCTTTGCCGAAAATGAAGTTTGGGATTTAAACTTCTTGATGGAAACAAAAGGATTCATACCATTAGCCACTTGTTTTATATCGATGACTTAGAATTATTTGCTAAAAATAAAGATGAACTAAGTAGACTCCTGGAGATCACTACACAATTTCGTAAAGATATACAAATGAATTTTGAATCCGACAAATGTGCTATGTTGAATGTTAAAAGAGGTAAAACTGAAGAATTGTCAGTCCCATTACAAGTACAAGCAACCTCCTGTGAAATGGAAGCATTGAATTCTCATAACAGAAATAAATATCTGGGTTTCAACCAAAGTCTACTAATAAACAACAAGCACAGTAAACAACAACTGGAATCCTTATTTAGGAAACGCCTCAACAACATTCTGGAGACTGAATTAATTTCAAAAAACAAAGCTAAAGCAATTAACTCTTGGTGAATTCCGGTTCTAACATATTCATTTGGGATAGTTCATTCGTCACAAACAAATCTTGAAAATTTAAACAGGATGGTAAGTACAACACTCACAAAATACAGAATGCACCACCCTAAAACCGCAGTTGAACGTCGTTACATTCCTAGGAAAGCAGGTGGTCGTGGTTTGTTGGACCTGAAAATGTTGTGTAATCGTCAAGTAACAGGACTCAAGAAGTACTTTTATGCAAAATCTGAAATGTCTCCACTACACAAAGCAGTAGAATCGAGTGACAAAGGTTACACTCCAATAAACCTCAGTAACAGTGAAAACTATCCTACCATCACCACATTCAAGGACAGGTTGAAGGTGTGGAAAACCAAGCCTATCCATGGCAGATTTCCCGATGCTCTTAAAAATCCGATCACGATACCTCAGTGCAATGGCTCAGAGATGGGGCTCTATTTGGAGAGACAGAGGGATTCATGCATGCAATCCAGAATCAAATTATCACAACCAACAACTATAAAAAGTACATTGAAAAGAAAGATGTTAAAGAGAAATGTAGAATCTGTCACAAACAATAGATCACATTACCACTGGATGTACAAATTTAGCTAACACACAGTATCTGCACCGGCATAACCTGACTGCTAACATTATACACCAATCTATTGCAAACAAGATTCGGACTTTTAACAGAAGAAGCTGAAATGACCACGCACTATTATGTATACCAAGCAAGACCTACAATATAAAACAAAAAATTAAAACTATATTATGACCTACCAATACACACTGATAAAACAGTTCCAGCTAATACACCAGATATTATACTACGTAGTGTCATGAAGCGGAAGGCATTCATCACTGATCCAGCAGATCACAACATTGACAAATCAGAAATGGATAAGATTTCAAAATATCTCCCACTTTCAATAGAATATAAAGACATTTATAAACTTGAAACAGTAGAAATTCTACCAATCGTTGTTACAGCAAATGGCCTCATAAATAAGAACCTGCACGAAAATTTGGAAAAACTAAATCTGCATTGCAAAAAAATTATTCCCAAGATCCAAAAATCTGTTATCTTAGAAACTTGCCGTGTTTAACTTACCAATCCAGGAATGAGGCATGCAGGATAGCCCTTGAAACCTTTTAAATAACGGGGTGAATAATCCCCGAGAAGAAATTGTATAATAATAATATAATCTTGCTATTGAGGTTAGCCGTATATGGAAAATGAACTAGGCGATGATTCCCGGTGCACCGTTTGAAAGGAAAATTCAGGAAATAGCTCTCCTTCGAACTGCATAGATACTAAGGAAGGTGTAAAATTACTTCACATCATATTTCCTCCTCAGAGGGCTGGTTGCTCTCTGGATAAAATATGAAATATAATTGGCTACTTCTTTAAGCCGTGCATGAAGGGATCAGGATGATGATAATAATAATAATAATAATAATAATAATAATAATAATAATAATAGAGATCTAATTATCTCGATGTTGGCGAACCCTAAAGCCCCAATTAAAAATAATAATAGAATAATAATAATAACATACAATATAGCTATTGAAAACCTACACAATTATATCTACCAAAGTACCAAGACCCCGTATCTCAGACTCTTAAAGAAGTGTGACCAACAAAGAAATAATATAAATTCAATTAAGAAAAATTCATTAAAATACAGAAAATCCATAGAAACAGAAGAACAAGCAGCTGAAGAAATCTCAATTGAAGACAACCAATCAAATTTCAAGTAGAAAATTTAAAAAACCAATTTTTGACAAATGGAGGAGAAAACGTATGCATGGACAGTCAATACGCAAGATGGAAGATAAATTGATAGACAGAAAAATCATTTACCTGGTTGTCTGCAAGTTATCTCAAGGGAGAAACGGAGAGCCTCCTGGTAGCAGAACAGGACCTGGCCCTCAAAACAGATATTATATAGGAAACACATTTTGAAAGAAAATATGGATAGTAAATGTCGGCTGTGGCAACAGTGTGAAGAAACTATATAACATATAGTTTCTGGCTGTTCAATACTGGCAAAAAATTAATACATACACCGCCATGATAACTTTTGCAAAATTGTACACTACAGAATCTGTAAAGAATACAAGATAGATGTAACGGACAAGTGGTATGAACATAACCCACCACCAGTTAGGACCAAAGATGACATAACTATCATTTGGAACCAGCAAGTAGTGACTGATAGATCAGTAGCTGCTAACAAACTTAATATTATAGTGCGAAACTGTAGAGACAAAACTTGTCGATTAATAGATATTGGAGTGTCCAAAGATATAAACATCTCAAAAAGGAGACGATTAAATAATAAAATACCCAGATATAGAAATAGAAATTCAAAGAATGTGGGAAACAAAAACAGATCATACCAGTAGTAATAGGGGCATTAGGAACTATCAATAAAACAATACAGCAATGTATACGGAAAATACCAGGAAATATAAATCTGAATGAAATTTAATTAAAGAGCACTGTTGGGAACTGCCCATATCCTGAGAACAGTATTGTAGCTGCTATATAGATTATATTCAACCCCAGGAATGTGGTTCATTCCCGGTAGGAAGAATGATACCAGCATTAGCTGAGATAAAAATACACAATAATAATAATAATAATAATAATAATACAAGCGTTAAACGAATGGCTTAAGAAGGGTTATATTTACCGTGAAACGTAAGGATTCAAGTTGGCTATCCAAGGTGAGGTCATCCGTACAAAAAATTATGTAAAGTACATAATGAAAGACGGATCAGTGGAGGACAATCGCTGTCGCCAACGCTTTCTGAAGTTAGAGACTATCCAGTATGTTGTGAGTGGATGAGAGGCACTGACCGGAACAGATTATTTGCTACGTCAGGACTAAATTGCGAAGATTGTACATGAGAAGCTAGCTCTGATGTGTGGACTTCTCAAAGCGAAGATTCCGTTCTACAAGGACAAGTCTCCGAAAATGCAAGTTCTACCTGCTATTTAACAGAAGACTATTGTCGGACAGGACGATGGAACACGATAGACTTAATTTGGTGTTCCACGGGAAAAAAGACTGGGTTACATTCATAATAGATGTAGCCACACCTAACACCAATGATATGCTGATAAAGGCTGTAGAGAAAATGAACAAGTGTTCCAAATTGAAAGGATGAGGACTGACGGAGTTGCTATAATTCCAATCATTATATCAGCAACTGGCATTAACCTATAGACCTGTTCAGAAATCTAGAAAAATTGAACCTCCCTCGACGCCTTTTCCAAAGCTGTCATCCTAGAAACATGTCGAACTGTCAGGAAGTACTAAATCAAACCAAAGAAGGGAGTGCTTGTAATGTCCCGTACCCCTTCTTATCCAGCCTTGAGCTGAGAATCGATAAATAATAGTAACCTCCTCAAGGGACACCTCCTTATTAAAGCACTGTCCCCTGGTATGGCGAGGGTTTGCGTGCTTCGATGAAGCTGAGGGCTATGTCAGCGGTAGGTTAGTTACTAGTAGGGTCTCCCAAGTCTTACTGTATCAGCCGTGGAGTCAGACGCTGTGTCCTACAACGACCTTTCTTTCCTTGCCCATTCTTGAACCAACCATACCCTCAAAAGTCACTATGCGTATTGAGTTGTTTGGCGACTTTTTAAACCGATTCTGAATTTTCTTCCTTACCTTATCTCCCTCCTCGTGACCAGGAGGATTGAATATGGGCTCAAGGGTTACATATTCTCCTAAAACAAAATATTTATAATGTCTTATAATGAAATTGTAAGTACTGGCATGAAAGAGATCCACGACACTGTCAGAGATATCGCGCCCAGCAGGAGAACCGGTGAGACTTCCCACGTCGTTATCAGGCGAAATCCTCGCAAAACCGGAAGAAGACAAGTCGAGATACCTTTCACCGTAAACAAGCGAAATCCTCGGTGAACTCTATCGGATAAAGAAACATAAGAACGAAAACAATCCCCGCCAGGCCAACAAGGGGTCCACAAAGAAGTAAAAGAACAACTGTTATGAAGATATTATGTGGTGCTATTGTTATGCTACTTTTATCGAGGCAGGATATAGTAAGGTCAAAGATACGTATACTGTAATATTTTAGGATAATTAGAGAAATCCTAATATATTCCCAAACCTGAATGCCAAAAATCTACCTAACCAAATGATTTATTGAGTGTAAAGTAAAGCAGAATGAGGAACAACATGGCATTATTAAGGAAAAGGAACGCTAGGCGACAGGCCACAAATAGTGCAAACACCTAATCGTGGTGAAAGTATGGATGAGAGTTTTGAAGATGAAGCAAGTAATGGCAATGAAAATCTTAATGCTCAAGAAAGATCTGAAAAGAGTACACTGGATGAGAACATTAGGGATAAAATGGAGCAAGTCAAAACCTTACCACAGAACAACATAGACCACTCGTAAAAGTTCAACTTAGAAAATCAAAGAATATTAAAATTGCTGAAGAAAATAATATACTCCCTGAAATTGTATTACACAGCCAAAAACTGTCTATAACATATATTGTATGATACATTCCACAGCATCAGTAACAGGAGAAGAAATTGAAGAAAATATACCCTAAAGAAACAAGAATGAAGAACAGTGGTAAAAAGGATCCCAAGTCAATTGATGAATGCAGAAAATATGTAGCATTAATTAAAGAGTACGAGAAAGGAGTACCGAGCTTTGTAAAACTTTGCTTTGCCGCCTTTTTCCGACACTCGAAGTTTTATTGTAAAAAAACTGGTTATACATTTACGATTCAAAGTATTTTCCATCGCTGACCACTACTTTCTCCCATCTTTCGGGCACGATACGAATCCCGTGTTGAAAAATCTGCTCATCTTTTGAGGCGATCCACGTATCAATCCAATTTTTGACTCCTTTATAAGAACGAGTAGGACTTCCAATTTCAACGTTTCCAAGTATGATTTGACCGACTTTGTGTTATGGGGTCGAGCACTGTCAAGCTGCAAAATCACTTAATTCTCGTTGTATTGCGGCCGTTTGTCTTTCAATGCTCGTCTTAAACGAACTAATTGTTTTCGATACAGATCACTTGTGGTTGTTTCAGACGGATTTAACAACTCGTAATACACTTCGCCGACCTGGTCCCACCAAATAGAGAGCATGATCTTTGAACTATGAATATTCGGTTTGGCCGTCGACGTGGAAGAATGGCCCGGATGCCCCACGGTTTTTTGCGCTTGGGAGTATCGTTATGAACCCATACCGGTCTTCGATGTCAAAATCACCTTTTATGAAGCGTTGAAACCACTCACAACACGTTCTTTCACTAATAGCGATCTCGCGATAAGTATCTGAGAGCATTTGATTAGCCTCAGACGCAGATTTCTTCATATTGAAGCAAAAAATTAAAACATCCCGCTAATGACGAGTATTTGGCTCGTAAACTGACATTTTCAATCGAGAGATGCGGACACATATCGACTAATGTTTCGATTTGGTTATGTTGACAAATGACCAAGCTTATTGTGAAACGTCTAAATCTATTTCCACGACCACATACCGCGAAATCCACCTATTGGGAAACGGTGGAAGCAAAGTTGTACACCTAATAGGAAAAAAGGTACATCCAATAGTGGTTGTTGAAAACGGTTAAATGCCGATGAACATGGGGTCGCGTTCTCATTGCATCGGGTGAGTGCATAACGGTAAATAGCATCAAGTCATCATTTTATCCACATATTCGAAGAATAACCACAGTATTTCTAAATTATCCGGAAGCCTGCGTTATACAAGCACTAGGATCAAACATTCATAATGTTGAATCCAAAACATGCAATATATACGTTGATTTTTGAATCCAACGAATAAGAAAATATAATGAAGAATATCATAATAAGCTATTTCAGAAATTGCCACGATGAATATAGTTTGTTACAGCATGATGTATTTGACAACTCAAAGTTACTACGAAGTTAGTCTTTGTCGTTCGATTGGCCCGAAACGTGCACACAATTTGGATGCACTTTTAAAAACATTAAAACAATATTTGTTTTTGACAATTTATCATTTCTGAGCTTCTTTTTGTCGGCGTAACTAAGCTTATATAAAGTCTTAAGACATCGAAATCTGGAGCCGAAGACCAGGCATTGATTAATTCTCTGATCCATGGACTGAACCTACGGTATTGATAAATGTGGCCAATGGATAAAACCTGTCCGCACTCACATTCACAATATTCTTTTTATTATATTTCATAAATTCTCCTTGCTTCTATCGATGCCGGTCCTCAATCAATTCACGGTAGCCATCTTTTAAATTCGAAACCAGGAACTCGCGCAATAAGATCAATTTTAAGATATTGGTTGTATACCATCACGTGCTTCCACAAGCCATCTGCTTCCATTCAGCCGATGTATCATAATGGTCCCTATTGTCCCTCCAGATTGTATACTCGATTAAATACATTGGCAGCAATTTTTGTCATTTCTGTGAAGGAGGTTTTTCCTCTCGTGTGGATGACGGTTCTGTATTAGCAAAATAGGGAGTCATAGAGTAGCTTACGTTGTTTGGCTTATTAGTCTCATTGATTTATTCATGTGTTTTCAATTTCTTTAGGGAGTTGTTTTTTCCAGACCGGTGTGCTATACTCTACGACTGTACATAAATGTTGGGACGTATGTGTGGAGGGCTGAAGTAGGATCTGTCCCACGAAATACGATCGCGTTTAGAAACCGTTACTTCTGTACCTACAAGGGGAGAAAGAATTTTTTGGCTCGTTTCTCATAGGTGTACTCTATAGTTGAGGTTGCGATGAATCTTACTACTCAAATAGCTCGAAGATTGTGGGTGCTTAATATTGCTATCACGAAGATTAAGTCTCAACGTTCTTGTCGTCTCTTTGATATTTATATCAATGATAACGCTACCATTTAGCATATTCACGTGGGTTAGCACTTAAATACCAATTCTGGATATAATGCTGTAGCATCAACAGATCGAAATTTAAACCTTTTACCATTTACTGAAAGGTGTTACGTTGTAGGACTACAGTAACGTTATAGGCGTACGCAAATTTCCTTGACTGTAATTCTGGATAATGTATAAATTGGAAAATGTGATAGAATATTTAGTTGTTTTTCCATTCCATACCAAAAGGTATTTCCTACCCATCGACAAACTTCCTTTAAGTAGCCTTACTCTTTTTAAACACTTCAAGATTTTGGTTAATTTAAGAAATAGTCATCTAACCAGACAGTCTGAGGAGATATCCAACAATGTCATCACTATCTCATTTCTACGCTGGAAACATATTTGAAATAAAGTTGTAAGAGAGAGTACCTGCTCACTGCAACTCCTGTTTGTCCGGACGTATGGACATTTTCTTTGTTAACCTTGGCGTTAACATTGTAAGAGCTGACGTTTGAGACCATGAAATTATATATTTTTTCGACATAAATTTATCAAAATTTCATTTAATAACCCACCTCAGTCCATGTTTTCGACAGTTATTCCAAACTTTTCCTTATAACAAATGTTAATTTTACTCAGTTATCACTTTTAATTGTTTCACCATAATCAAAAATGTTCGGAAGGTCATCATATCTTAATAAGAAGCCATGTTAATTGAATCGAAAAACTGAAGAATTGGTTTTGCGTTTACCCGCTTCAAAACCCATGCACCGCTCAAAAAACCCATAACAATATTTAGGAGATCAAAATGAATTAGTGTGTCGAATTTCACAGAATTTTCACTGTTCATTCTTCTACCGATAGAACCTCCTTAATTTGAAAGAAATTCATGACTTTATTCACTTCATGCAACACCCTGTTCTTTGGTCATCACTGAATAAAATGGTTATGGAGAGGGTTGTTTTTCAAAATTTTGCCACCCTGGAGCAAATGACAGCATCCCTCTGGATCATGCGGTGACGTGTCTCGACGTTTTCATTTGCTTGTTTCGAGCCAATCGGAATGAGCAAGAGGTAGTGCCGTCTCGTCAAATCGATATTTCGGGCGTGGCGCCACTGGGTGACAAGATGCGCGGCAACGTCCAATCAGGCCTCACTCTTAATGATGTGGTAAAACTATAAGTTACGAACGAGGTGAAAACGGTATTTATTTCGGAGAGATTAATCCCGTAAGTGAACATAGACTCGAATGATATCTTATCCTTTGAATATTTCTAAAGGCAGCGTTGTCCGAACCTTTTTGGTGAAGGGAACATTCGGAACAATTTTAGTGTTACTTAAATTTTGCTTTGTCCTTTTCTTGCATCACGCCAATTAATTTAACAATTCTAGTAAAAAATATTTTCCACTACTTGTGTAAATCGTGTTCTAGAAATCAAAATACCATCGATTTTCGGTTGTACAATTTTAGTCTATTCGTAGTAATCTGTACAGACCTCACCTCTGAAAGCTTTGTATGTATATCTCACGCACTTCTTAACAACAAATCACTGACTTCCTCTTTGAAAAGCTTGGCAAGAACACTACACTGCAGATATCTCGGCCATTTGGGTTTCACAGTTAACTCCCGATCATAGTTACATTTTGAGATCTTGAAATAAAGTTCTTCATAATGTTTTTTCTATTTGGACTTAGTGAAGACGCACAGTAGTCCAATATGTATATCTTAGCTCTAGCGAAATCAGTTAGAATCAATCATGTTCTCTTCGTAAAATTAACTCAGATCAAAATTTAAGAACTCTTCAGTATTTATTAAAAACTTACGAAGCCTATGAAGATTATTATGATAGATAAATTTATTATGATAGATTTTTTTAAATTAAATTTTAGTGTAGAACATACAGAACCTAATTTCCTCCGAATAAATTACAATATTTTTAAGTACAAAGCAAAAAACTATTTTTTAATTATTTATGAGAAGGATCAGATCTCTCTGGAGAGTATACTCATGTGGCTTTATTTCTACTTTTAGTTGTTTCTCTTAACATCCTCTCGTTTATATTTCTTTTATCTGGCTTTGAAAACTCTAATTTGTTCTGTTTTCTTCACTTCTCTCCTTCTCCCTTTATGTTAATGATAAGACAACATCGTATTTCCCGTTGGGTGTGGGTACCAATCTCAAACTTTTCTCGGGCAGTATCTATGGAATCTTCATTCCACATAGGTGGATTCTTCATACGGTGGACTTTTACGGATATTTCCATACAAAAAAAGTAATAATAATCTTGCGAGTACTATTGTACATGAAGCACCAAGGATAAGGCGAGACAGAGAGGATATCATTCGAAGGCTTAGAACTGCCGAAGAGGAGGACTAACTGACAGATTGTGCGAAACCAGAGCAGGGAGTCATAAAATAAAAGACAAGAGGAAAAAAGAGCAAGCGTAGACTGGATATATATGGGCAATGATCCAACAGCATCAAGCCTCACCTAGCTTGGAAAATAAAACAGATTATTGTCTACGCTGTCATAAGCAGTTTGTAACTGCGTTTTTCTCACCAATAATTTATTATTTTTATTATTACATAAAGTTAGGTTGACGTTAAAATTTTAACTGTTTTCGTTAATATATAGACGTTACTTATATTTCTGGATCCCCCCTTAACATTATTGAAAAATTACTATAATAAAACCATAATATTCATTTTGTGACGCAATTTATAAGTGTTAAATGCCTCAAATTATCATAAAAATTCTTCATCACGTAGCCTTTGACTCACATTTGAGCACAATCATAATTATACTGAAAACCCAGCTAACTATAAAGATAAAAATTAGAGTTCTCCCCATTAGAAATCATTGNTATATATATATAATGTATAGATTAGGGTGAACCCCAAGGAGCGTCACTGGCGAACTAGCTCGGCTGAAGCGAGTCTGGGGGAAAATCTCCGGTAAGTTTATTAAATAAAATAAAAAAGTAATATATCAGAATCATATAAAAGAACTCCGTTCATGGGACATTTAGAAAGAATGGATCCAACAGACTACCACATCAAATTTTCAGGTTTTTGAGAAAAAAAAATACTAGACCGTATTGGTACGATTTGAATTGGGATTTTCAAATTTACAAGATCGTGAAGCAGTAAGAAAAATCACAAGAACAAGGGGTTTCGAGGACAAAAAGAGAATTAAATACATAGATAGTCGTAGGAACGGAAAAAGACCCATTCGTTGGGTATGAGGGATTACTGGGCAAAGAAGTGTTGATTTCGCGTGGTCCTAAGCGACCCATTCGCGAAGAAGAAGAAAAAGTAATGTAACACCAAGAGCTACGTTAGGTTACCAAGGTTACCACTAATTATGATAAAACGCGAATATGTGGTGAAACCGGAAGATAATGAAAAAAAGACCGGTGAACGGAAGAGGTGTTTTCCAGGGTCTTCGGTCACAACTTCCTCCCACCCCCTTCACACGTGTTATGATGCCATCTGGCGCTGAACGCTAAGCATGCGGATGGATCTGGAGGGCAACGATGAAAGAGATTTATTATTCGAGAGTCTTGTTCCAATATTTACCTCGGATATAATGGGCATATTTTTCGTAATAATCGGAGAAGCGATAATTGTATGAAATAAAGTGTACCGAATTCTGTTCGCTGTTTGAAAGATTTACGAGTATCTTGTCTTTCTGATTCTTTTTGGTGACTGTTCGTGTGATCATCGTATTTTTCAGATGCAACATGATTAAAGGTACTTTTGACTACCACTTCCAATGAATGATTAGCGTACTTTTTCCTTCGAGTCCTAATGAAGGTACCTTCTTACACCATTATGTAAACCCCGCGATCATCATATAAAATTAGAATCAAACTTTGATTATTTTTCTTCGCATATTATTTTAGATCGATTTATTGTAATTTTTTGTGGCGTACTTGAAGAAGAAATTGTAACAAAATCTTCACTAGAAAAAACAATTCTTTTTCCAGAGAACCGAGACACCACAACTAAGGTTTTTATGATTTCTAAGCATAATTTTGTTTTATATTTATTTCATTAATTTAATAATGAGTTAGTATTTTGCTGGCGTTTCCAAAGAATACGTTAAAAATTATTTTAATGAATTGAAATATAAATTCTTAAATATCCCAAATGCCATACTACTACAGTTTTGAGAGCGGGTTGAATATCGTCGTTCGATACTTTTATATACATTTACAGTACTTTAGTATTTTGATAGAAATAAATCAAATCCCTTTTCTGGATTCATTTCCATAGTGGCAATAGCTGCAGTCATTGGATTTCAAAAATCTTACACGTTCTATAGGATGCAGTACATGTACTAATTGACTGCCTACAAACTTTGAACAATATTGCAACATATAAGTAAAAAAAGGTAATCCAACTGATTCGTACCCATCACATTCTATGAAACCTTTAACGCATTTCAACAAAACACATAGTTCTCATTTCAAAAAATAGCAAATTAAGCAATACCTGAAGTAGCATCCCGGAAGTAATTTATGACTCGTCCATCTCATGAAAGTCTAATGAAATGGAAAAATAAGGTAAATGTTAATACACGCGTTTATTAAGAGTATTTTTTCATAATTTATGCTATTATAATATACAACTAAGGACGTAGCTGGGAGATGGGCCCATAGGGTTATGATCCATTTCTCCGCGGAGGACGACCTCTTTATGTCCTGAAAAATTTACCTCCAGCTTCTAGCCAATCGCTTTGTATTTACTATGATACATTTTTTTGTAAGCGGCCATGAGAGGCTTTTCTCCCACAGGACCTAGGTAGTTTCTTTTAGTCGCATAAAAGTTTTCTGTTGCGTTCTCTTAAACTGCATTCTGCAATAATATTCCTTCCTTATAACAAACTCATCTGATTATTATTCGTAGAAACGTAGTTTATTGTGACACAACAATAAAGTTTCTAGAAAACTATTGTTTGTAAACAAGCTAGCAAACACTTTAAACGCAATGTCTGAAAACACAGTTCTGGAGAATGGGTCCTTCTTTCAGTTACGCCTTCATTTACTTCCTTCAATTATGATGTTGTTGAACCAGAAATTTCGAGAATGCTCTCTGAAAGGGATTGAAGACTTTTCGTAAAAAATTCCTTCTGGACGTGAAAGACATCTTCAGAATACATATCCCCATTTATTTTGCAAAACCATAACACTCTCGCCCTTTACTATCATACTTAGATAGAGTATGAAAATGAAACGTCTCCCATATGATAAACAAAATCTGAACTGAAAGCAAAGGAGACAGTGGCTGATGTGCGAGGAGACATTACCATAAAAACGATATCTGATTAATTACAGAGAGAACTTCTAATTCAAGTTGTAAATTTCAAACAAATGATATATAAACCAGGCAATTTTCAATAGTCCATGCAGTGTGCTCTCCAATTCAAATATCTTTAATCAAGAGTGAAGGAATTATTCCCCAAGAAATGCAAACGTTTAATCGCTTCTAGGGTTAAACCGCATAAAACATTTCGCTGAGGGGTTTCAGTGGAGCCATATGTTTGAAGATAACCGTAAACAACGACGTATTTAGGGGTGCATAAGCTCCTCTATCCAACACGCACTCATCCACCCCAACCGCCCCATCCCACTTCACACCGCACACGTGTTCACCCCGAGGTCCATGTCACCTCGAGAAGATTGATACAGATGCTTGATTGGGTTGTCCAGGTAAGAAGTAGCAGGAACAGTCCTTCGATAATTAATGAAGACCAATTACAGCCCGCGGCGTGCGCGTGCTCGTGCGTGGTGGAGGAGGAGGGCGATGGAAGCAGTGTCCAGCTGACGACGGCCACCGGCGTGGGAGGGGTGGGGCGGGGCGAGATGCGCGCTCTGCCATTGGCCAAACCAAGGGGAGACGCACCCTCAGGTGCGGGGCGCGCGCGCGCACCCTCGCGCGCGCCGCCGGCCACCGGCGCGTTCGCTCCGAATGTCGGAGACGGTGGGCCTGAGCCCGGACAATCGGCTGCCACGCGCTCGTGGTCGCACGCTGAAGTCCGGGTTCCCAACTCTTCGTCGACACGCCGGGGATCTTATACCCGAGATTTATCTCTTTGCTAGCTAATAAATATCCGGATTGTGAATCGTGGTATATTCTATTTTGACACTTATGGAATTTTTGAGGTGCAATAGGTGAAGAAACAGATGGGAATAAAAGTTAATGACGAAGGTTCTGGTATAGTTATCGTGATCTGATTTTTAATTCTCTGTCTGGGAACAGGTGACAAAATCTTGGCTGCGGACCCATTCCGAAATCATGGCGACACGAATCGAGGACTGCCACACGACCCTCGGCGCTCCAAGTGGCCCCAAAGCCCTCATACGAAGCGCTCCCGCCGCGCCCCGTCCTTCGTCACCGCGACGCTTCTTCGCGCGTCTCTACGGCACTCCAGAGGAGCAACAGCAGCGGCAGATCCCGACAGAGACCTCACCGTCTCCTCCGCAACAACAGCCACCGCCGCCTCTTCCGCCGGTGCTGGGGGCGCGCGGAGCATCCGCCTTCAACCCATTGCCTCTCGCCTCACCAGCCACCAGTGCACCGCCGACCCCGCATCAGGCGAACGCACTCCAAGGGTTGTCACTGCCTCCAGCGGCCGCCGCCGCTGCAGCCGCCGCCGCCGCTGCTGCTGCGGGTTTTCCTTTTCTGCCGGCAGCGCGACCAGAGCTGCCTGCGTTACGTCCACTACTCGTTGATGGTTTTCCTACAGCCTTCTCCGCTTTCTGTGAGTAAACATATTTTTATTAATTCTTTCATTTATTATTATTATTATTATCTGGTGAAATATACCAGAATTGAGATCAACGAATGTTTTGATAAACAAATATTTTTTTCAGGGAACTCTATTCTTCTTCATGCAAAAAAACCTAATAAAGAATTCGTTATTTCGTTTCGTAATCTACTTAATTTCAGAAATTATTAGCCGGTCACCAAACATATAAATATATTTTCTTCATGACTCAGGGATATATTAATACAGATCTTTTTCAGTTCTTAGGTAAGGTTCAGAAAAAGAGGGGCCAAAATATTGTGTCCTTGATACTAGAACGTCATTGGGTATCTATGAAGTGATACCACACTGACACTTCACATACTTTTTCTTCCTCTGATAAAATTTCCAATTGTAATGCTCTCAAAAATTAATTCAACTTAATTCATATAATATTAACGATGTTTATCTAAATCAAATTTTATGCAAGAACAATTTTTTTTCTTTAACCACAAACTTCCTTTTTCTTAACTTAAATTTTTGTTATTTTTTTAAGAATGTGAATATTTATATTTTCGTTTTTATCCCCGACTTTCCTTCCATAATTCATGTACATGAATCTGGGAAATCTGAATTATAATTTTTTATGAAAATAAAATTATACGAAATTAAATCACGTATTATCACATACTAATTTAGACTTAATAGTTTTTTTATAACTTTTCTCACGTTTTTGTGGGTGTTAAAACCACCCAGAAAATGCTACAAATTTAATTTTAGAAAATGGTTTAACCAAATAATACATCACTATTTAGTGAATTAGGTTTCAGGGATATGCTCGGAAACTTAACAACACATAAAGTCGTTTTATGTGTTCTGCTTTACACACGAAAGATAATTTGATTCGTTTATTTTTTGTGACAATAACTCGTTTGAACAATTTTTTGAGTGCAATATATGAAAAGGGGATAATTTTTATGTTAATGGGCATTTCCCGTTGAGTTCGACGAGAACAATTCATGAGAATATATACTGAAACTCAAACTGCTATTTTTGGTATTTTTATTTTTTAATTCGCAGGTAGATATATCAGAACGAAAAATAGCACATATACATATTTCCAAACCGATGAAGCACGACCGTTTCGTTCCAATCCGTTCACTCGTACTCACATGATACGATTTCAAAAATTATGTTTTTATAATGTCAAAGTAAAAATAAGCCATATTGCATGGCCACCAGAATTGACAAAGAAAACATAACATAGTGTATTATTATGAACTTGCATGTTCATAAACAAATAGCCGTGGGTAATGAAAAGTAATACGCTAATCCTCAAGATCGTATCAACCGGGTTCCAACGAGGGAGGCACAGAAGTGTATTCTAACCATCTGTATCTGTCTATAAAATGTTCTATAAATTCGGTGATAATGTTAGTAGATATCAATGGCAATGAAGGATATCTGAATAACATTATCTAAATTTACCCGAGCGAGAACGTGCGTTGCATTTGGGGATGATAAAGACCTCTGCCTCATCCCGAACATGGTCCCGAAACCTTAGCGGAAACCGCTTACTTGTCCGAGGGAGTTATAAAAATGATTTGTGCATTATATTCTCTATGCAATGATCCTGCTAATGGATATACAATAATTATTGACAAACATATTTCTATGTATAAACTTCTAACTCAAAGTCGTTACAGATTTCACACATTCCTTTGTGTTTTATGAAAAAAAGCGATTCTAGTAATGTACTCTTCATTTTTTCTTGGCACTTTCGTTCGTCCTTTTTCCGCCTGATAATTGACAGAGAGATAAAATCTTCTCTATGGCAACGGAACAATTTTACGATTAAATAAAACACAAATTCCTCAATTTCAGACGAGCTGTTTTAGTGTGCTTTAAACAATTAACCTAATAAACTAATTGTCGTATTGTGAGGAATTTGTGTTTTATTTAATAAATTATTCAGACAAACTATTCTTAAATATTTTTATTATTTTTTGATACCCAAAATATATTAGAGATTTTCCTTACAATTCAAACCTCACTATATAAACTAATCAAAATACTAAATTCAAACCTTCCTGAATGTTTGTAAATAAAGCACAAGTACAGTACATTATTTATAGAAACATAATTTGTACTAACTATAATTGAAAGACACAAATTTAATTTTATTCTTGCTTCTCTTTGCCTTGTTTTAATGCGTAGTGTACTCGGTTTAGGTGGACGATAAAGGTCTGTCAGGTTTTACTGTCGCATTCCCTTACCTTTTGTCACTTTACATAAAAAACGAATCCATGTGAATCTATGATTTTCAGATTTTCACCTCATTTATTGAGTTTTTATGAACTATCAGTGTGGACGAATGATGGATTTATATTATCGTTAACTGCAAAGAAAAATCATATGAGAGACAGTTGTTTCAATAGCTTTTATCATAAATAAAGAAAAAATATTATTTCATAATTTTTCCATAACATCTATGAGTGTATGAATATGATGTTTTACGATAGATAACAGGATAAGGAAAACTAAGGATTAAAATCTGAAGAATAACTGCATTGGGGCGTCGTGCGAAGACATTTCTCGAAAAAAAACACTATTAACGAATTACGAAAGTCGCTGTTTCTTATATTTGATGACTTTGCGTTGTCAAAACCGTCCATTGTATTTACTGATAATTTTCAATTATTTGACTTTATTTGGCTTTCCAATTTGGATGATCAGAATGATCTGGATTCGCCCACTATCAAGAACCTAAGTATTATACGTCATACTACATTCTAGGTGTTCTTGACAATTCTATCCCAGTAAATCCGTTAGTTACTATCGTTCATATTCAGCCAGAATGATATTTTGTTTTTGCTTACGCTATTTTGCGTTCAGTTTCTAATAAATTAGGATATTAACTAACGTGCTTTTTTGTACCAACTGAAGCAGTTGACTCATATTCATAAATATGCATGGAAGATTCATAATAATACACAAATAATTTATTGTCAAAAAAGCAGTTACGTGAATGTTACGTTTTCCTTGACATTTCTGTTGGCCTTCCCTGTAACATTTTTTCCTCTTGTGGCGTTAAAAATGCTTTCAAAGAGTAAAACGTTTATATTCGTTCCGAAGTGACTGGTAAAACTTAAAAATAGGTTTTTCGGAAGCCATTTCGCGCACTTTCAAGTTTGATTAATATCCATCAACTTGCTTACAGTTTTGAGATTACAGTAAAACTTCGATTAGCTGTCATTCTTTTAACCGCCAACCATGAAAGCAAAATATAAATTTATATCAGACTGTTTATGGAGTACATATGTCATGGAGCGATTTTAAGCTATTTCTTTAAATAATACTACTTTACTACTTTTGTAGTTTCTTATTACAAATTGTATCTTTATTGCAAATAAATGTATACAATTAAAGTTAACTGTTTTTTAGGTACCATTTATATTAATCTGTTTTTATAAAAGTATTTATGTTATCCGTCTTTTCGCTTAACCGTCGCGTCCTTGGTCCTGGCGGTGACAGTTAATCAAAGTTTTACTGTACATCGCGTAATTCAGAAAATCTTCTTTTGACTATCTTCTTATCCATGGACTGCCAGCTAGCAATGTTTTTATGCGTCTCATTCTCTATTACCAAAGATATAGTAGTATTGGTGCTAGTATGTTTGTGCCAGATTGGTGCCAGATCAGTACCAGTAAAGAAGGTTCGTATCTCAGAGAGAGTAGTGTGTTTGTGTGCCCGGTGGAAGGTTTTTAAATTTACAACTGTAAGTGTACGGTAAACAATTGAAGAAGAGGAAAGTTTCCCCGCTCAAACCAACTAAATATAAATAGAATGTACTATCAGAGTGATAAGCACAAATAATTTTATAGTTTGTAGGTTTCCTGTTTTATTCTCCAAGACAGTATTTACCACAGTAAAGTCGTTATTTCTTAACTTGGATTCATGGGTGATGACACAAGGCAGACTTATGTAATCACCGAGGTAATTAAATGGTAATTGACGTCTTTCCTTAAACAAAAAATTAAAGAAACTGACACCATACGCTAGTTTGCAGTTTATGTGTGGACTATTGACTTAAAGAAGAGTTAATATAACAATTCTACTTCGCTGTTTTCGTGAAATAACGTAATAACAATCCCCTCATAATTCTTTTTCTTTTTAACAATATAAAACGAGTTATTTGAAGACTCTCATTTGAGGCGAAAAACTAGAAAATAAATATTTGTATAAAGAGAGGGAAGACTGTACGACAGGGATGTTTAAGTGAACACGTATGGGCGGCACGGCATGGCATGCTCAGGAGGTGCACTATGTTTAATATATGTGAAACATTTGACAACGAAGAACAGTAATAAGTGGCATTATCAAGTATGCATTATTTTATATTTTTCTGTGTCATGATCTGTGTTTCCCTATTATGATTGGTCTTTCTATTCACTGATATCGTTTATAATTAAAACAGAAATATATTGCCTTATCTTCAGAAATTTTCTTTACTGCCGCATACTCTTAAGTTTCATTGCGCAGAACTTCAAGTGCTTCTCCTATTGACACCACTGCTAATGTAATACAACGCACTCGACCTTCACATCTAGCTTTTGGGTGAGAGGGGAGGAAGAGAAAATTTCTGGAAACTTTTACGTATTGTCGGAATAAAAATAACACTTGTATGGAAAATGACCCAAATGTAAGTTAGATGTACGAAATTTTAGTTATATCTCGTGTTGAGCGATAGGAAGCAAATGATATTAGGAAATAGCAGTGTTAGTGATTAGCAGCCGACCCGCAGATGCACATCCAGCGGTCTAACTGTACGAAGGCAAACCACCATAGCGATTTTCCCTTACTTCAGAGGGTTCCCACAAACAAGCGAGTGCGAAGAAGTGAATTAAAGGATGGATAAGTGAAGGGAGATGACGAATGACAGGGAGGCAGGAGTCTCGAGAAAACCTCTCGTAAACCCAATGACGAAAAATCCCCTGATGTACCACCGTCCCCAAAGATAAACGAGAACACTAAACGAAATAAATAAGACTCCCAAATGAATAAAATACGAATATTGCCTTATGAAATATTTTATAACTCGTTTCAATAATTTTAAATAAAAACAATTCGTACATATCAAATTGGACCGCATTTTAGAAACGGTTAATATTTTAAAAAAAGACAGACTCACCCTTAGTGATTATAATATAGAATATATTTTCCGACCTGAAGTTTACAATAATTGGAAAGTGATGTATAAAGTTGCTTTTATGTGCTTTGAAACAGAGAAAATATAAATTTAAATTGATAAAATAAGTAAATCTTTTTTGGTTAATATGGGAACATTTTCTAGTAAATGAATTCGCTTTCTCAATCTCTTTCCTTCCGTATGCAATATTTGAGGTCACGTATTTTCATAAAGCTTGATACTGCTGCATTTCAATACACATTTGCGAAGATCAAAAACATCGCGATCCTCTAGTACAATGAATGGGTGCTTGAGTTCATTGTTCGACAACCCCACAGCGGAAGTTCGGGAATAGGCGGAAACAGTCGTTGCCAAGACATTCATTGTTCGTTACTAAAAATAGCCTCCTTGTAGACGCTCTGTTATGCCAATGCCAATAACTACGCTGCTTATGCACTCTTAAGTTGGAAAGAAGGAAGTGCACAAGTTTGGAATGTGAAAGGTAAAGGAACCATTCACTAATATTTTCACAAACGATAACTGATGTACCGGTCATTCCATGTGAAAATGGCGCAAATATAAATCATTTTTTGATTAATAATTAAAAAATAGATGGTCAGGAAAATGGATTCTCTCGGAATGTTGTAGTTTCGAACTGAGTGTGGGATATAAAGGATGCACATGTCAATGAGGCGCCAAATCTAATATAGCAAGTAAACATCATGCAGATACAAGAAAATAATACATTTTCTCCCACACATTTTAGGAAGCTCCTGTTAATTCCAATTTCTAAATTATATTAGATATATCATTAGTTTTCATTTCAAAGGGTAACTCAAAAAAAATTTAATACTTCAGCCACATTTCATCATTTCTTAACATAATGGAATTTTATATTGAACGAGGAATTTTAATTTAGCTTTCACATTCTCTGTATATTAATCGATTTTAATAATGTAATAATAATAATTATTATTAGCATATTATTATTATTATTATTATTATGTAATGATACCTCAAAAAATATATAAATGTTGCAGAGAAGAATGTCGGGAGAGAAAGATAAGTTGACTTACAATTCACAATTACTGGAGTTCTTAAACTCGACACTTCCTGACGGCCATAAAGTCGGGAAGGGATTAAAAATTTTGGGTACCATTAAACTCTACACTTTCTAACTATCCTAATGACTTGCAACCCCACCACTCAACCTACGCTAACCGACCAACCAGCCGCCAAAGGATTTCGTGATTCACTTACTGGCGAGTTATTTTAAAGTACTGTTAATTGAGCATTTGTTTTTCAATTATCATATGATTTTTGGATTCTATATATAATTCCTTTAAAAATGAACTCAAAGAAGACGTATTTATGACATAAGTGAACTTTAAACTTTTATTTTTGTACTTATTTACATAACATAAAGGAAGAATTGTAACCATGAAAAACATATGAACACGAAATTTTGACGGAAATATCCGTTTTGGGAGTCCCTGATTCCGAAAAAGTGGTGCGTAGAATTCCACTTCTATTTTCCCATATGCTTTCATAAAACAGATATAATATAAAGGAAAATAATATATTTTGATTATCGTACGAGAGTAAATGCATCAGTTCTCGACAGAGAATCACTGCTCGGCACTTCTGGTTTTCAAACCAATTAATTAGTTTTAGGAGTACTTTTTGCTTCCGATTTTATTTTTGACACAATATTTAATTTCTTCTAAATCGTGAAAAGTGCATGACAGGAATGAAGAAATAAGACATCTTTGAAACAGTAGCTTCCGTCATTAGTTTGAATGTCAGAAATTAAACAACTAACCCCTAAGAGAGCTTTGATTGAACTTCAATTTTTTCTTCAAAATATTTTATCGATCATGAAAGTTTTCTATTATCATCACAATTAGGGTATTTTCTCATAATTCGTAGCTTTTATAATTGGATTTCTGTTGTTAGTAAGGTGTAAGCGGTTATATGACACAACAGTGCTATTTTCCACATGGTTTCTTAGGTCGACACATAAAATTCAGAAATATCAGAAAAACGAAATTCCACCGAACATTTTTACGCCATTGATGTTTGGAAGCTTCTAGAATTCTCGAGCAATTATCTGAATAGTAATTTACGTTTCCAAACCCAATCACTGTAGGTTTTTAACACTAAAAAAATATCCTAGTATGCCTCATATTTTATTTATTGTCAACTATTTTGTAAGATGTTTCTCAAATGTAATAAATTCATTAATGTTGAAATGTTACGAGTAAATAATATTGTCACCATTTTGAAGTCCAGACATCATGACTACTGGCTCATTCATTTTCGACACTGTCGATTACTTACGCAAAATAGTTACAATTATTTAGTTATTTTAGCAGCAGCTCGATAACTTTTAATTTTAAAAAATACCAGGGAAACAAGGGAGGAAATAACAAAACTGCAGTCTCAGATTTCAACAATTAACAGAAATAATTGTCGTATCCATTTTTTATCAATTTCATCGCGCTTTTGAGTCACTTCCCTTCGTCTGGGGACAAAGTGATACAGGACATAATTTGTCGGAACTTTCATGTACATTACTTCGGTACAGAAATGTTGCGTTCTAAGAATGCATTGTTTTTAGATATAGGCGAAAAAGTGAAAGA
This sequence comes from Laupala kohalensis, assembly GCA_002313205.1. Taxonomy (NCBI): domain Eukaryota; kingdom Metazoa; phylum Arthropoda; class Insecta; order Orthoptera; family Trigonidiidae; genus Laupala; species Laupala kohalensis. The sequence continues at coordinate 287,285 of NNCF01125921.1, read as the reverse complement.
AAGAAAAACATTGATAGAGAAAAGATTTTCCTTGATTTGCTTCTTTTCGTCACCTAATTACTGGACTAGTGGTAACATGTGCATTTGATGCCAGTAAGGTGTTGGGTATCATTTTTCATCATTTTTAGCGTAGATTTCAATTATTCTACTATAACACCATTTTTATAAATACAAAAATTAGTGGAAAAGCCTACTCGATAACTCATTACTGAAATAGCTGTCCACCTGTCTCAGTTATTGGGGATTCACTGGGTCGCGAGAAAATCGGAAAGACCCAAAATCCAGTGGCGACAAAACCCCACAAGANGAGATGAGGAGGGGGAGGGGTGAAGTAATTAGTCTGGCCCGGTTCTTATATTCATTTCTTATTCAGAACTCTCAGTACAAGTTCCTAAAAACATACTCATTAATCTCACATATCTTAGTGACGTATCATTTTTCTCGTCAAAGATACACGAGTAAAATAAAACATTTCTACGATGCCTAGTTACTGAGATAATCAATAAGTTACTGGGACTATCTTGTGTACTCCCGACAGTGTTAATGCTCCATTCATATTTCACACGTTTTATGCGGTTATAAGAGGTATTATTATTAAATAGGTATTATTATTATTATACAATTTCTTCTCGGGGATTATTCACCCGGTTTTTTTTTTAAGGTTTGAGGGGCTAACCAGCATGTCTAAATCCTGGCTTGGTAAGTTAAACACGGTGCGAACAATATGACAAGTTTCTAAAATAACAGATTTTTGGATCTTGGGAATAAGATTTTTGGAATGCAAATTTAGTTTTTCCAAATTTTCTTGCAGGTTCTTATTTATGAGGCCATTTGCTGTAACAACGATTGGTAGACTTTCTACAGTTTCAAGTTTATAAATGTATTTATATTCTATTGAAAATGGGATGTATTTTCAAATCTTATCCATTTCTGCTTTGTTAATGTTGTGTCTGCTGGATGGGTGATATCAATGATGAATGCCATCGAGTATATAAATGTCTTTATATTCTATTGAGTAAATTCCTTATACTCTCATAAATTTCCGAGAATTTTTCTCCCGATACGAAAATAAAATACATTATGCCTGCCAAGATATTGTGAGCATAACATAAATAATGACAACATCCTTTGTTTTAAGATTTAAAATAATTAATAGTTTTATTTCTTGTATAACCATTCAAATCCTCCTATTTCTTTGCCTCATCGCCTGTATTCTTTGCGACTTCATCGGCGTTCACTGTCATAGGCTAACTAATTTGCACCAAATATCTATAAATAATACTCATGTGTGTGAAAAATGATTCGTGAAAACGAATAAAATCCTAACAGTAGTTGCTGAGAAAATTATACACAGGCAGAAACAATGGGAGATGTCGTTTCAAACTTTACGTCAGGAAAACACTCCGAAATTTTCGTGTGCTGAATGTAAAGATGTGCTGCTCTTGCAAGGCATGAAAGACATGATTTTATAAATAAATCAGTCAAATATATACAATAGTCGAGGTTTACGAGACGGCATTATTTCGGACGACAAAAATAAAATATTCAATAATAATAATAATAATATCTATTTAATATTTTCTTATAAGCGAATGAAAAACGTGAAACAAGAATGAAGTGTTAACATTGTGGGGAGTACGCAAAATAGTCCCAGTAACTTGTCGATTATCTCAGTAACTAGGTATCGGAGAAATGTGATTCGAGTTTTATTTTGCTCGTGTATTTTAGATGAGAAAAATCATACGTCATTAAGATATGTGAGATTAATGGTTATGTTTTTAGAAACTTTTACTGGGAGTTCTGAATAGAAAATTAATATAAGAGGGGCCAGACTAATTACTTCACCCCTCCCCCTCCTCATCCGAGATGTCGGAAATGTCTCTACCTGATTTATGGGGTTTTGCGGCCACTGGATTTTGTGCCTTTGGGATTTTGTCGCGACACCGAGTTGAGTTTACGTACTCCCAGAATTACAACTAATTACGTTTCAACATTCCATTGGTTACTTTTGTACATTTCTCTCACATACAAAACAAGACAAGTACCCAACATCTCGTTGTCTAATAACTTCTTCACATATAATTGAATTCCGATTTCCGACGTGGAGTCCTGTTCTCATATGGAGTCCACATCGCTGAGTGGGTGAGCGTGGGTTCAAACCTTACTAGACTGAATTGGGAGAGGTTTCCTCTCCTATTACAGACAAATGTCGGTTCGGTACTATGAGTTCCCCAGTACAAAATCTCCATCCAAATTCCCACACCCAAATCACAGTTAGATGGAAGATCAGACCTCATGGCCTAAACCTCGCCATAAAACAATAAATAAAATAAACAATTTCGTCATTAGTACTGAATATATTAAATTATTCCCATTTATCAATAGAAAACATTAACGAGGTAAATATTTCGATGTAATTATTGGACAAATATTAGTTAATATGGAATGCTCGAATATATTCAAGGTGAGAAGTGATACTCTCAGGGATTCTTATTACTTCTAATGGCTAACAAAAGCCGTACGGTTGGTGATACGCAGCGAAAGGTATACACTTTCAATTTATTCACCGCAGGATTAAAAATACTTTCGTGCAATATTTACGTTTTACAACAAGGAGTGGTAGGACAGACAACTTCGGTTTTTCTAAAATCCCTTTTGTGTAACACTGAAACTTTCTAAATGGAACGAAAATTTTTGTAAGTAGATTACTGTACATAAAAACTGCATATTTTCGTCTTTCTTTCGTGTTAAGGTAATGCATCTTCTGAACTCTTATAGAAACGATATTTTATAGCGTGTGACTGATAGGAAAATTGTCTCAAGACTATGTGTTTTCTCATAAACACTTAAGTTACAAGCTAAGAATAATGGATTTTTTTCTATTCTCGGTGTGACTAATCCAAGTATGACTAGTTATTCCGCGCGACAATACGGTGTATTTGTGACTGTCAACGAGCGAAGTTCTTGAGCAAAAAATGCATTTTACTTTATCGAACTTTTTTCGATTTTTCAAAATTTAAAATTTTTCATTCGCATTTTCCCATGTCATTCTATTCTCCTAACAAACAATGAAATGCCCTTGATTAAAAATACATTAATTACTTTAGTTTACAATAAAAATATAACCGGAATGGCGTTCCAACCGTGATTTTAAGATTTCATCCTCTATTATAATGCAAAATTTACAAAAAATACTTGGAGAAATTCTTGAAGATAAATTTTTGAAAATTACTTTGGACACTTATAATACTTCATACATTTGAAGATCGGACAATGGTAGTAAATAAATAAAATACAATACAATGTTTTGTTCTATAAAATGATCGAATCTTTTTATTAATAGTATAAAACTATACAGCAAAATTCTTATTCTTCATCGTACCTACTAAACATCGCTATCACAAATATATTTCAGAAAAACTATAAAGTACCACAATTAAAAACTTACAAGTCAGTTTACCGCAAGTCATTTAATACCCTTAACGAATATAATCTCCTCTCGTAGCAATAGAAAGCTATAACGTTGCCCAGAGCTCTCGTAATAATGTCCAGAATAAAAAAGAAACCATCAGTAGCATTAGTCTTTAAAAAATACACAGTGGAAAAACATCTTGCGTGTCTACCTTGTGTATTTTTGTATACAACGCAACCCACCAGTCTTCTGTATAACCATACAATCGTCGTTTGAAACCTACTCTCCACTTGGTCGACAAAAGCGAAAGGATCAAGGGGATGTGGTATCGCGCCGAGCGTCGTGGTGGAGCATAAAGAAAAGTAAAGCCCACAATCGGGAGGAGAAAAAAAATGTTTTGATCAATTTGTCAGGGGACATTTCGAGAAAAGCAGATTGAGACCTTCCCTCTCACATATATTGCGCTCTCTGTCGTACCACATAGGTAGACGGCGAAACGTTATTGGCCTGTGGGAACAGGGGCGGATACAGATTAAAATTTTTGGGGGGGGGGGTCATAATACAATAATATAGTCTTGGGCATAGTACGTTCCAAAAAACGTCTCAGACAAAAATTTAAAATTCTAAAGCAAATTGTATGTTTAGGTCATTAAGTGTTAATTAACATGCAGTTCGGTACAGTAACACCTTACTTTCCAGATTAGTTTAAAATTTTTGTGCGACTGGGGAAAGTGATAGATGCAAAACATTTATTCTAATTAAAGATGCAAAAACTTTATTCACATTTTCAAGGTACAGAAACATTTAATATTTCATGGACAAGAATATCTAGTGACAGATGGCGCTGAAGCTGCGGCTTTAAAAAAATTAAGTACAAGTGGGACTGTTCTCTCTATACATGCAAAATTTGAATGCATCGTTAATTCCTGAGACATTTGCTTTGGCCGAGTGGCAAAACTTCATTTTTTTTTAATATTCAAAATTGCCCTAACACGAAAATAAAACTGAAAAAGTAACCTTTTTTGCAATTCTAATCGAAGCGTGCTACTTAAATTTCTTAGAAAAGAGTAAGTTAAATTTCCTAGAAAAGTCCCCTAAGCCCCCTCACCTCCCTGGGTGCGCCCCTGCGCTAAAACACAACCGTCGTTCATAACTCGTCGACCTCCGAAGACAACTCTCTTTCCATGAGCTTATCATGTCATTCACATCAACACCCACCCTCACAACCATAATGGCACCACCATCGCCGCCACTCCAATTTTGTCGAACTGGGTATGGCACGTTATGCGTTGCTAAATCGTTTCTACAAATATACTGCAGTACTAATTACTGATTCAAAATCATTAAAATGCGTCAACCTTCTTGAAAATCATAAACGCTTTTGCGCGACTAGAAACTCATTCTCCGTGTGTTTTTAGGGGGGGGGGTCATGACCCCCTTGACCCTCCCCTTGTATCCGCGCCTGTGTGGGAACAAAGCGACACAAATACATAAGTAACTTATTTTCATAAAAGAAGTTACGTGCAGTATATGACCAGGTGGCAATGACATTGTTGTTGAGGGTTTTGATGCACAAGTGTACATTCAAAATAATTGAATAACATTTAACAAATTTCTAATGTGACTAACGTACTATATCTAATATTTAGTAGTACGGAGTCTGCTAATGATAATGTTACAGACAGGGTGGTCCATGAGATCAATATAAAACGAACGAAGAAATATCTACAGAATATTAATAAATTTTATTTTCAATTTATCATAAAGGAAACTTACTGTTATTTAACAAACAACTCAAAATAATAATAATGTCTTTATTTAGTGGCGAGACTCAGACCATAGGGTCTGCTCTACCGTCTAACCACGTAAGAAAAATTAATACAATTTATACAGAACTAGAGAAATAAGGGAGGAGTAACGTTTACATTTAAGTCTGGAAAAGCAAAGCAAGGGACCATCCCGGGAAACCTTAAGTGATTGAGGAAAAACCCATCAAAACCCTCAATCAGGATGGCTGCTCAGGGCCGAACAGGTTAAAATTACAATATAACAATTACCATAATAATATGATACACACATAGGAAAACTTACAATTTAAACTTCATACAAATATTTTAACATAACACTATTAGAAATATAAAGATAAAGCTAATTATAATTTCTATAAACGAGTGAGTTTGAGAGTTCAAAAAAATAAAGGAAACATCATAGTGCGAATAAATGAAACACAAAAAGCAGAAGAAAATAATGTACAACAAGACTTAAAAAACACATAAAGATATTTAAAAATGTAAAATTTGTGTACCAAAAAATTATTATGATTAATTCTAATTACAAATTCTACATAATAATATGTATAACCAATAATTAGTTTATAAAAAAATCTATATACAAATTCAATATGATGAGAAAGAGAATACAATTTTACGCTGCGACAATTTTTCTTCTTCTATTTTTACATAGTACATAGGGTGTAAATACATTTTACATAAAACATAAACATGAAACGGGTGAGAAGGGTTGTAGGGGTTGGTGAGAGAAGAAAGTGAAAGATGGAGAAGTGAAAGAAGCGTTAGAGACTGGAAATAAGTGAGGAAGAAGAGGGGCTAAGAAGTGCGAAGAGGAGGGAAGAGTATTGTAAAGTGGCTAAAGTGAATAATGTTGCAACCACGTGGATAGATGTCACATATATGAAGGGAATGAAGGAAAAGATTTAATTTGAGTTGGTAATTTGTTCCATGCTCTGATGGACTGTATTTTAAATGATTTACTGAAAAGGGTTGTGTTATGTTTTGGGATCGTGAGAAGGAATGAGTCTCGCGCGCGTTTTAATTTCAAAAACTGGAGAAGTTCAGCTAATTTTTTTAAATGGTCGCTATTGAGGATCGTATACAGAAAGAGTAAAATATGTAAAGAGCGTCGTTTCACAGGTGTGAGGATAACGAATTTTTCATAGAATTCTGAAACATGATCATACTTCCTTAAGTCGAAAATAAAACGAATACATGCATTTTGTGCTATTTCTAATTTTCCCGTTATATCTGTGAGCAAGAAGTCACAGTGGTCAAAGTGAAGCAAGACTAGGGATTTGATAAGGATTTCTCGTATAGGAATTGGTAAAATATCACGTAAACGTTTCACTGAATGAATCAAAGAGTACACGTTCCGACATTTTTTATCAATTTGGTTAAGTGAGCTGTCAATACAGAAGCCTAAATTTTTTACACTATTACACCATGTTATTGGTGTTTGGTCCACTATGATGTCGGGTAATTGTGCGTTTGTAATTTTTTCATAGATTGATTTGAACCGAGGAGAATACATTGTGATTTAGAGGGATTTAAGAGAAGACCTAACGATGTAGCCCACTTGAGTAGTGATTCTAGGTCTGTATTCAGTGACTGATCTTATGTTAGCTGGTGTGTCGCTTATATATATTTGAAAATCATCAGCATACGTTTGAAATCTACTGTACGTAAGAGGCTTGTTGGCATCGTTCACACACAACAGAAAGGCTAGAGGGCCGAGAACGCTCCCTTGTGCTACACCTCTTTTTGTCTGGAGGGCTACCAATTTTTTATTACTAGTTACGACTATTTGTTAAATATTCCGAGAACCAATTTACAGTCAGCATTGCAAATCCCAGTGATCTTATTTTGCAAGAAGAATATCTTGATCGACCGAATCGAAGACTTTGCTAAAGTCAAGAATAATAAGAGTTTTAATGTCACTGCCGGCTCAAGTTCCGAGCCTAGGGGCTCTTAATGGACAGTTATGTAATTTCTATTTACTATTCGTTTTCTAAGATCATATGCATCATTTGGTAAAAGAATATAAAATAAAAATAAGTCTCGGGTAATTGTTTCTTTTATACCATCTCATTCGACCATACCATCTCAAAAACCACCTATAAAATATCCTAATGTTTTCATCATAGCTTTGTGATAAAGTTCTCGACAGTGCACCACTGCTTAAAACTTTGGGATTTAGAACTATAGAGGGTTTTCAGGGCACTTTTCGCTTCGATTTTAATTTAGACGCCAACATTATTGTATCATGTGTTAACCTAAAAAAGGAGTGAGAGAAAGGACTCTCGTAGTTGACACACTTTCATACCTTAATAACCAAATAAATACAACAATAAGAGATGCAATTAATGAGAAAAACATAATTACGAACATAACATAAGAAATTTCATGCTTGACAATATTTTGAAGGAAAATCAAATTTTAAGGTAAATTATCGGTCAAAGCGACTAGGTTTAAGTACCGCCAAAAAAGTTTCAAATGATAGTTTGAGCCATCCCTATCCACTGGCGATGAATTTTTATACCCTTACAGTGCAAAATTTTATATTATTTGACTTTAAATTTCTATGGGCTATTATGGAGGAACTTTCGCAGGCGCATGTTTTTCTTTTTTATATACTGACAAAAGTATCGGATTAACATAGTAAAAACATTCTACCAGAACGTAGCAAATGTAAATAGGAACACAATGACGTGGTTTGCAGGGTATTTACAAGAATAATTCACCAAAAACTGCGGAAAATACTGTTCTAGTGAAAATGGCAGCCGCATTATGTGACAGAAGGCAATGCGACCATCGACAAAGATAGAGTCAAACGACAATCTAAAATTAATGTCAAGTTTTAAAACGACAAAATAATTGTCCTCGTCCAACAGTAAAAATTAGTAGATATAATCATTCATTAATTAGAACTCCTTTGGTGAATAATTTTAAGTTTCCAGAATAGTTGACTTCAGTCTACGCCGATATACCTTAATTTAGCCTCTCTTTGCGGCAACTTGTAATACTGTCTCTCATTGTCAGATGTAGGACCTAACCTGCTTATTCAACAACCTTTCTTATAATTTCGTTGTAGTCATAAACTTCATAGCATACACCTCTTCTGATGACGTTGAATATTTCCTCAAAATTGAAACGGAAGAGAAAAAGGTTCCCGAAATTTTTTTATTTGGTTCTAAAACCCAAAGTATCTACATCGGTGGCATTTACCATATGACACGTTACTCATTAAATTATCCTAAATCTATATTTCCGTTAAAAATTTTTTTTTCGAATAATTGAATTTAATCGTCTACATTCTTAAGTTCGTAGGAGTTTTAGAGGGGTATTAATCGATATTACTATTGAGACAAAAATAAAACGTTTGAAGAAATCCTTGGTTTCAAATTGCCCCATAATAATTGTATTAATTTGCAAGGGAATGTCCCTACTGGATTATTATATTTTTTATTTCCTTTAGTAAACAATGTCTTTCCTCTTTTAATACACTTATGTTTTTGAGGCCCGATACTCCGGTAAGTGAAGGTTCAATTTGCCTTGACTCCACGCGTCCTCATCGTCAAGTTTCATTGGTAACATGTTAGAGGAAGAGATTATGGGCAATAGTTTTCTGATAACACACATCCACGAGGAAATTCTCGGGCGCGGTATTTTCCGGGGACAGAACCTTCGCCTCGTAGCATTTAGAAGCATCCTCGTGCCTCTTCGGCTGCACTGAGAATGTTAATACACGGCGCCTGACAAGGTTTACACTAACACAAGCGCTACCAATGCGACTTATAAAGTATTTTCACTTTTCTTTATTCTTCAAAAAAGCTAAGTTCTTTTCGTTAAGACATAAATACCGATCCTCACTTGGGTTCCCAGATTTATCTTAGAATTGTCGAATATTTCGGTAATTTAATTGTTTTCAACACTTCTTGGTATTTATTATACAAATAATTTATATTACTCTAAATACGACGAAATACATGAACTAATATTTTGTAGTACGCATTTTAATTTCATCGTAGATTTCTAAAAACAACTGGTAGTTTTTTTATTGCTGTTTTTCTGAAAACAATACGGTTATGCTATCCTATCACAGGTGACTGACTATCTGTGGAATTGGTGGAAGGTACAATAAAAATACAACATAATAAAAATATGTTCACAATTCGTATATTTTATTCATCATGAAGAATACGAAATTTCAATATAATTGTATAAATAGTTCGCAGTCATGTTTGATTGACTGATGATGTGCAGACGTACATTTAATTTTAATAATAAACTAATTTATACGCCGAATTTCAAAATTAAACTTCATACTTAGGGAGAGGGGTAAAATTTACATTTGCTTGACATCCCTGAAGCAGATGACCTTATCATGTCTTTCGTAAGAATCACGAGTTCCACAGTGCCAAGGACGCCGTGCTGCTTGCCTTGCGCTCAAACATTGCTTTGGGGACGAGCAATTAAATTAGCTCCTTCATTTAGTAACATGTTTTGAACCCAAACATGGCATTGTTTTATGCTTTTCGTTAATATACCAAAATGTATAATAGCACTTATTGCGAAATGTTTCACAGCTCAACATTACTGATTATTGGACTAATACTGACGAGTAACAAATTGTTCACAAATATGAGTTTTCAATTGTCATAGTTTCTCGAGAGATTACAGCGACCCTCCCTCTCACCCCGCACTTACTACTCACCTGCCTTACCCCGTGCGGCTCAACTGTATTTCTCCCACTGGACACTTACATACGTGTTTTCGAACATTGAGTGAAGTTCTACAATTAGTTTCTTCAAATCGACCGTAAACAATAAAGGACTTCCAGATGCGTTGCAATATTTAGATTGGTTATTTTCTTGCAAATTATGATAGTATAAACATTGAGAGTATTATTTTGAAAACAAAGACGGTAATTCAGAATATTCGAGGCGGTGGGTGGTGGGGGGTGGAAACGGTCGACCTTAATTGCATATAAGCACAACTGTCCTCCTCAAAGCCAGCAGAGAAGGACGCAGAAGCTATTTAAAGTAAAGTATAGGTTCTAAATTCAAGAAAAAGATCCATGAATGAGTGCAAACTTCTAAATACAGGAAAAAGAAATTGGCAGTCAAAGTTACTGGTGCATCTCCTTGCTTTCCACTTTCTTAATGAAACATTTTTTTCAAAATCGTTTCTCTGTTCCCAACTTTCAGTTCTATGCCGAATCGGAAGAAGCATTTTCTTATTGATCGAAAAAGTATTTTCTAATATGTCTTGCATAACATATATAAACAAGCACGTACCGACAAGAATACAAAATTCCTTACAATTCGTGTCGATTATTTAAAATAAGTTGGACAACGAAGAAGTGAAATGAACGAAAAGGGGCGGGAAAGAGACAGAGTCGACCTGACCACACGGGTACTCGGGCGGATTCCGCCCTAATGTCCGTTGAAAGACGCCGGTCAACATGTTCCCTTCGATGAAAGGGATTCTGAAGCGAATCTAGAGACAAGAGTTAACCCATGGGCGTTTAACCATTAAAAAGTCGTACTTGCAAGAATACCACTACATCACAAAATAATCTCCACTTGTGTACATAGATCGTTGTATTTCTAAAATAATAAACCACGATGAAATGTAGAAACCTCGGGGTTCAATCATTACGCCCACACGATTTAACACTAATGTCTCTTAGCTCTAGTGATAATTTCGTTCTACATTAACTAAAATTTAGAAGGCTCAGATAGGCTTCTTAGGAAATTCTTCTATGAATAGTTCACAAATAAGGACAAAAATTGTCCGTCATATTTTATTTGCTGTTACTTTTTGATACGGTTGACGACATAAATCGAAAATCACTTAAAATACTTATTTTCTCATTTTGCAAAAGAAGCACGGTAGCGTCGTAATTATAATGGAGCGGGTGGGGCATTATTAATGGGAGAAGAGTTTGGAAGCGGTATTGAGGCGCTGGTGTTCTCTAGGTAAGATGCCTGAAACGAAATTATCCCACGTCCGACCCTGTAGAACACACGTTGAGATATATTAGTCAATCATACTACCTGCACAATTCATGACAAAATCCTTTTACCTCTGATAAATATTTATGCTTTTCCGTGGGCACCGATCTGCGATTGGAATTTCAATACCTTCTCGTTTGTTCTTTGGATTGTTCGGGTCTCATCTATACGAAGAGCTCCTTTGAAAGATTTCAAGCTCTATAAAGTCGGTATCCACACAAACATCGTAACGGCGTTGAATATTTAAAATATAGAATTGTTCTGTGTTACTAATGCTTTCAAGCAGCCCGAAGAAGTAACTGGGAGACCAATTATGAACGAGTATGTAATAATTCGAAGTTTATTTGTATTGTAAGGCAAATTTTAAAAGAAATAGTACATAATTAATTATGTGAGTTTTTAACGATATGTTATGTTTACATATTTCAAGCCAAGAGAAGAATCTTTGTAATAGTACCTCATTAGTGGTTATAGGTTATGTATGGCGAGAGAAAAATGGTTATTCACAAAAAAAGTTACATTTAAAAAATAAAAGCTATTATTAATAAAAATGGATCTGGAGATAACGAAAACTTTTGAAAAAGCGTGATTGATTTCGAGTAACTTCTAGTTTGGAGTTTACATCCTTACTCTGTTGGGCATCTTATAGATCCCGGAGTTGGCGTACGGTGATTCTGAATAGCTATGAGTACTACAAGAATAATTAAAAATTTAATATTTATTTATTTTCAAGGTTGGTTTGTGTATAATTTTAAATATATAAAAAATAAAAAATCTGACATCGGTATATGAACCTTTACTCCTTTTTCCTTGTTCGGAGATGAGGAGGATATGACGACTCTTTTTGATACGGCGGGAGAAATACAAGGGTGCGGGATGCCCTTCCTGACACGCCTCCCCTAGGCGGATGATGAATGAACGACATGAGGGTGCATGAAGATGAGTGAATGTTGTGGTGGAATGATAGGCAGGGGAAACTGGAGTATCTCGAGAAGACCTGCCGCAAACTCTGCTTCGTCCACCATCGCGAATTCTGCTTGGATCAGACAGGGTTTGAACCAGCATCACCAGAGGCGAGCACGCGAGGCACTACACAAATCCGTCGGATTTGCCATTTTATGTCAAATATAAATATTAAGAGCATCATAAATATGAATTTGTTCCAAATACCAAAATTGTCTAACCTATTATCTTTCGCTAAAAATGGTACTCTCGTCAGAAATAATCATTTGATTTTTACTACACGTTCATGAGGTGCTAAGTCACGCGTTAGTTGATCCAACACACGATAAAACACAGTCAAAACACCAATTTTATTTTAGTACCAATGAATGCATAAAGTATTATTATTCAGGAAAATTAACACACGATATTGGGGAAAAAATATTTTATTTTATTTGCATTCAATAATCATATTATTTAACTTACCATAGTAATATCTTCCATGGTCATAAAAATCTTTTTATTATTTATTATTATTGAACTATTATTATCCAAAATTGATTTTTATGTATTATTATTATTATATTAATAGGACGCTTTGTTGTGGATATTCTGTTTGACAGGTGACCGATAGACAATCTCAAAGTTGCTCATTGACCACCGTAGAAAACACAATAACTTTCGAACGCGAAATATTCTCTTTCCGTTACTTTTTCAAATACGAGGGTAGGCTGAAAAGTAATGCGTACATGCTTGTAGAGCGTGAAAAGCGCGCCAGGTGGCATGTGGAAGTAACATTCCCCTTCAATACGCATACGCAGGTTTGAAGTCGTTGCGTTCATCCAGTGAATTTCGAGAAGCGGAAGTATGGAGGCGTGTTCTACTGCTATGTCAACGCGAGTTAAATAGGGTGCTGTTATCAAATTTTTAACTGCTGATAAAGTGACTCCTACTTAGATTTATCATCGTTGAAAGGCTGTTTATGGTGACGTAGTCGTTGATAGGTCTACTGTAAATCAATGGGTAATACAATTTCATGGTTGCGATCTTGGAAAAAACCATAATTGTTGATGAAACGCGCAGCGGACGTGTGACAAATGCCTTAGACGATAAACATAGCAAACTCGTCGACGATTTGATTCAAAATGACTGACGAATCACTGAAAAGCGTATCGTAAACTATATTGGAATATCCAATGAACGAGTTAGTTTCATTATTGAACAATTGGGATACCGTAAAATCTGTACACGATGGGTACCACGCCGCATCACAAACGAGAACATACAGCGTCGATTGGAATGCCGGGAGCAACTTTTGCAGCGCTACCGTGACGAAGGATACAACTTTGTTTTGAGTATTGTGACGAAGGACGAGTCATGGGTCCATCATTACGACCCAGAAGAGAAAATCGACATCCGTCTTCTCCTCAGGCTAAAAAGTTCAATACACAACCATCCGCAAAAAAATCTTCTTTTGACTGTTTTGGGATTCTCACCCAGTTTATGTAACAGATTTTCTGGAACAAGAGGCTACGGTAAATTCTTCTCAGTACATACAGACTCCAAAATACTTGCGACGTCGAATTTGTCGTGTTAGAGGCAGCCTCGCGCCAAGAATCTTGCAACATGACAACGCTCGTCCACACACCTCGCGCGCAACTGGAGAGGTTCTGCAAAACCTGAAGTTTGAACCGATTCCACACCCTCCTTATTCCACCGATCTTGCGCCTTGCGATTTTAATTTTTTTCCTCTGCTCAAGAGAGACCTCAAAGGTAATATTTACACCTCGGACGATAAGGTGAAGGTAGATGTTAAATCCTGGATCCGAGAAAAGTCGGAAGAATGTTTAAGTGACGGAATGAAAAAAACTTGTTACACGTTGGGAGAAATGTGTTAGACTTAACAGTGACTATGTTGAAAAATAAATGTATGATTTTGAAACTTAAGAATTGTTCTTTAATGTACTTTGTTTTTGTTCGCGCTCTACAAGCATGTGTGCATTTTCATTTTCAACCTACCCTCGTATTTACCTTCATTCAGAACATAGGCCACTATTAACATATTCCGAACCACTGTGCATCGTGATACGGTCGGAGGCCGCACGCGCGCCTGACATTACAGGCCCTCATTGCCGCATAGACGTGCACTCCCCGCCCGCTCAGTACGAACGTGACATCACAATGCTAATGAGATTATGACGTTTACGATACAGTGAACGCCTCCCTCGACCAACAGCCGTCGTCGAAGACCTCATCCCCTTTCAAACTCTGGCCGCCCCCATTCACGCCTCCGACAATGGCCGCGTGAAACAACAACGCCTATATAAAGCGTTCTCTATATAAAGCGTTGGACTGGATTGTCGCCTTGGAGACGACTCGCAACCGTTCTCCTGGTGCGTAGATTTGGATTTATCGCGTGAAGCTGTGATCCCTTTCTTGGGCGGACCAACGGCTTGCTCGCCGATGGCTGAGACGTACTAGGACTGTCTGAATGTAATATCAGTTGGGTGTTAAGGGCTTTTGTGCTGTAATAGAATTGGTCTGGAGCATTCACCACGACTATATAGAGCTCATCTAGTTTGGTAGAGCCTATTCCGTCGGCTTGACTATAATAGAATACAAGGGTGAACCTCGTTAATAATTTCAAAAGGAGAAAACAAAGAAAAGTCGTGAAAATTTTCGTGTGTGAAGAAAAGTGTGAAAGAAGATGTTAAAATTATTCAAATTTAGATGAATAACCCAGATAATGTTCGCGAGAATATTCTTATTCTGATACAAATATTATTTCTGGAATCACGTCTGATATCCCGATACAGCCTATACCGGATTCACTGCACAACATAATATAATTTCGATTATAATCCCGGTGAAAAAACATTCAATTCGCTTCTGGAAGCTTTGTGTTTTTCTAATACGCATTATAACAAATATGAGACGGAAATGAGACAATATGTGATCTATCTCATAATCGAGATAGTTCGGAGGTCTATACAGGGATGTGGAATAGGTAGTGGAAATACTAGCGAGAACAACAAAACCTTCAATTTTTTACTTCTTGGCACCGATTTCAAATTTATTGTGCAAAGTGGCGGGTATAGGTGATGTTAAGTGTCATTAGCATTTTACGGGCTGCAGGTACAGTTTAGTTTACTAAAACGTGTTTTAATTTTGACACGCGTTGTTCGTCCACTGTGATGTGAAAATATGCACACTGCGCAAATTAGAGAGCATACAGGCATAACCAATGTAAATTCCATGCATTTATATGTTAGATTTCATTTCTTTTTTACAAACTTAAGTAAAGCGTACCCGTGAGTCAGGAGGTTCTATGGTATGTTGACTGAAATATTTGTCAGGTCTCAGTACACATCAGCGATTGTAGAAAATTATGTAGAAGCAGCACAAGAAAGAAGAGATAATCTGAAAGTCTGGGTGGAAATGGTGTACGGTTGTGGAAGGCGAACGGGTGGTGTAGTGGTTAACACCACTGCGATCAATCAGGGGTCCCGGGTTCGATTCCCGGCTCGTCACCTTTTCACCTGACCGAAAGTTGTATCATATTCTGAAAGTATTTTACTGTATGGAATCATAGGAATTTTAGATTTTTAGAGTATATACCAAATAGGTAAAACAGTTCAAGATACAAAAGCGTGAATAAAATTTGCATTGTGGCATATTAATTGTTTGGGAAGTTCTACAGATATTTTATCTTATAAGAGAAGCTTGATGCAGACCAAACAAACGGTGGAAACGTGGGCGATCTAAAATTCAATCGTCCAATTCTCGTGAAATCTGAAACTCCTGAAAAATACATGAAATGAATGAAATGACGAAATTTGGTTCAGATTTTGAGAAAGAAATGTATGAAATTCTACGCTACGGTCATTGTATCAACGCCATACGGGAAACCATTTAAGTGGCCAAGGTATAACATCCTCCACGAGACATCCAGAGTCATGCCTTTCAAGGGGCACCCACCCACCTCAGACTGACCCCTCTTAGCTCATTGAATTACCGTTAAGACAGGCCAGCTCCAGCTGACGAGAGGCATCACACACCACTGAAGCTTCGGTTTCAATATGTGTCCCCCCGCTGAAGCGCAGCGAGGGTGAGGGTCATCAAATCGGGACTCTTCCGGTGCCGACAGGAACACTTTGGTCGTTTCAGTTGCGATCCGTTGTTCGACTGATTGCCAACGTTGCTGCTTTGTGTGGTAAACGCACATGAAATGACTAAGTGTTTCTTATCACGGTATCAAATTTTCATTCTCATATTTCGACTCATGTTTTCAATTAATTTTGTAGATTCTTTACGAGAGATATGTCTAAATGGAATTATCGGAAACTTCAAGTCAGACTACCAAAACGAAATTTCACATGGAAACTAACAATATTTAATTCTAAATGGGAATAACAGATAAGTAATTCTAAGTGGAATTCTGTACTGCCGGGACATAAGGGACGACGCTAAACATGTTTTTCCATTAATCCCGATGATTAGAATACAATAGAAGACGTAAAATGACCACTGCAGAAGTTACCACTATGATGAATCTACTATGATATTTTTATGATGAATCAAGAAAGTGTTGGCTAAAGCGAAAGGAATGTCAATTCTTAGACAATGCTCGAGCGTGGAAGAATATCATGAAATCCGTACCAGAAAAGTCGAATAGAAGCCTTTGTCAAACTTACAGAATGAGCCAGCTATGTTCGTCGGAAACAAAGGAAAACTGTCGTGTCCTTCCGTGAAAGACGTGTAATATATAAAACAATAATGATTTGTAAATGGAAGGAAATTCACAGATATGTAAAATAAATGTATGGCATTCTCAAATATCTAGGCAATGTAATAGTAACACTTTTCTTGTCATTCACGGGTATCAAACGATGACATGCTACATCAAAAACTGAAAGAATCTATCGACAAAATACAAGGAATCTTAGCAGATATAGAATAACAAGATGATAGTGGGCGGAAAGAAATCATTACATGAGTTTATTAACATCAGGACATGTTCAAAAATACTGGAATTTGTTTGGTTTGTTACACAATTTAGTTTGTAATTCATATTACGTTGTCCGAAATTGTCATCTGTATGATTTCAAAACTCTTGATAATGACAATAGGCTGAAATGTTGTGAATCTGTTAAATAAAATAAAATATTAGTCTACTTAAAAGGTTGTTTCCAGTAGTACGAAATTATGCGTGCAGAATCTTGAGTCTTAGATGGTAAGGGACCAAATATAAAAATTATAGAGAAGTAAAAAAGGAAAAAGTATCCAAAAAGAACAGAAAAAGTTACGTGGATCCGCCTTTTGAGAGTAACACAATTAGGTGTAGTACCTGCAGAAATTTGCGAGGTCTCTTGCCTGTGAAATTGCAATTGAACTGAATGAAGGAGCGAGAGAAATGTCTTTGGAAAGAAGGATAAAAATATTAAAATTTAACTTCTAAGTAATTGTGCCAATGGTATTTCTGTTGTACTATGTAACATGCTTACACAATTATGTATTACTTACAATTACATTTTTTTACATTCAATAATNTATATATATATATATATATATATATATATATATATATATATATATATATATATATATATATATATATATATATATATATATATATATTAATTTTATGAACATCAGATCCGAACTAGCTCTTGTGAAATAACAAGAATCCATCGTATGAGCCACTCAGTTGGCGGAAAAAAAAAAGAATCATTTTCAAATTTTATCTTCTACTTTTTTTAAATCGGCATACTCTAAGTATTTAATTTTTTGTTACTAAATTAATTTAATTACGTTTAGGTTATTTCGCTAAATATGGAACTGGAATATTTGAAATAACAGATAGACCTACTAGTTTCGTCCAGCACGTGCGTACATAAATGATGCGTAAATCACGTACTTTTTAATACAATCATCGGAGCGCCCGTGCAAAACGTAGGCAATTTCCCTAAGCAGTATGGTTATAATATTAACATATATTTATCAATTAACAGAAATTTCTTCGAGGATTGGCCACATAACATCTGAACAATCTACGTATCTACACACCATACTGGTGTGAAGCTAAATTGGTTATGGCTGGAGGTTAGTGATGATGGTGTTCTATAGCATATAGGTATGTTTTTTTGTATAATAAGTTTTTTTGGGTATGTGTTAGTAACAGTTTACAGAGTTAGATAGGAATTTATCTACGATGTATTATGTTAAAATTGTTTCAAAGGGTACTATCTATAATGGAAATTGTGTGTGTTCATTGTAGCCCTGATGAAGGCTAAATAAATTGCCGAAACGTTGGCGTTGTAAAAGGAAGAATCCTTTTTTTACTGTGACCAATCCTCGAAGAAACTTCTGTTAAATAATTTACTGGTCANATATAAAGAAGCTAAATTGTCGAAGAGCGTGGAAAACAAAGCAAAAATTTGTATAGGCGCTGTCCAAGAAATAATATCGAACAATACAACTTAGAACACAACGAAGCACTCATTATGAAATACAGCCGTATAACGCTGCTTGAGCGCCCCGAGTGGATGGAAGTTTTCGACAGAGGCAAGGATAAAAAAACATTTCCTGTTTACATTGCTATCATCTCTTTCGTAGCAAACAGACCGTTGCCACTCTTACTATCTCGAGGAACTCGTCGTTAGAACAAGCTGCATTGTGTATGCTGCATTCATTTGGCATTGGAAAGACGTTAGTAATTTTCACAACTATTGTTTCACCACGTGAATGTCGTGGTGCGGAGGTTCTTATCTCTTTGTAACATCAGGACCAGTGCAGTCTATAGATTTTGAAATATTAACATTTTCAAGCATTTTGCTAGCCGGAAATTCCTAAGGAGATTAAGGGTCGGGCCAGTCGCCGCCAAATAAGGAAAAATACCCGCCACTAAGCCTTCCCGTTCATTGTGTAGAGGCTGAACAGTTTCCATCTACTTCTGAAAATTGAGTACGAATGCCCTCAGAAGAATGTTGCAGAAGCGCGTGGCGAGTGTGAATGGAATATTTCCAGCGGATGTAGAGTGCTCAGTGCGTTAGCGGGGGTGTGATCACGTGACCTCCGCTTCTGTATATATTGGGAAGATTGAAGATCCTCAGAGACTTTTCAGACTTTCTGCGTAAGTGTTAGGAAGTACCCAGGTTATTTGAGATGTGACTTGGTTAGTTTTGGTCGTCAGACCACTGAGAATTGCTGCGGCAATTCTATTACATTGCTACTAGGAGCGAATGACATAACTTGGAACAGTTAGTTATTTGGGAATGGCAACTTGTAAATTTTGAGATTCGGATAATCTGGGTAGATTTCCGAGTTAATTGATAACACCAGTATTTATATCTGTGTGTAATTGTTGCTTTCAGATAGCAATAACTCTGTAATAACAAATTCAAACTTGTATTTATGATTTGAGAGTTCGTTCAAATTTGTAAATACGCAGATTTCAATTTAACTTGTATTAAAGGAATATTTTATTGTTAATACACGTGTGTTTGATTGCTTGGGGAAACCAAGCTGGTGGCAACGAACTCTGCCATAAAGGTTGTGGTTTATGGTGAATCCCGCTTCTACCCAAAAAATACCCACATCGCATCTGGGCTTGCGGTGGGTCGTAACACTCTTATTTGTGAGGATTATTGTATCAATTTATGCTCAAGATAAGGATGACTAGGAGTAAGAGATTCAACGCGGCTCTTCTCCTTCGTGTTTGATCTGTTTGAGCGCGTGTTTTTGGATGAGAGTTTCGCATGAATTATTAATTCCCTTATTAATGAATAGGGTCTCACTTTTGGAAATCATGTAACGTACAAAGAATTATTTTCTTGAAAGTGTCGTATCTCATCATTTTAAATTATTTTTTATATATATATATATATATATATATATATATATATATATATATATATATATATATATATATATATATATATATATATCGCTATGTACTATTTCTCAAAGGCAACTTTTTGTAATCATCCCTTCATCCCTTTTCATTCTATATAACCCATTTTTTTTAATCTCTCGTAAAAAGTGTTGTGTAAATTCTAATCGTAATCTTAATTTTGACATTGCGGTAAATGATTTAATCTCCTTCCCAAACTATCTCTACCTCTTCTACAAGAAGGAAAGAGAGGTGTTGCTTACTAGGTAGGTGATTTTAACCGTGTAATATTTGCCAAAATATAGGAGAGAAAGTCTGACTGAAAGCTTTGCACAAACCGGTCGACTGCCTTCTTCCCTTTGGAACCTGACTATCAAAGATACTACGATCGACCAAATTGTGTCAAGACTTACCGTTTTAAGGTTTCTCAAAAAAATTGATGCTAGTCCTCCCAAAAAAAATTAATATCTAAATGATCTAAAAATAATTATGAGTCCTTGTATTCATTGTATGAGTGAATGTATTATCTACAGGTTTGGTCAAAATAAAAATTTATCATTTTTCTTTCTATTGCATTTATATTCCTCTCCAGAGCTACCTTAGAAAGAAACACATCGTCTCAATTTATCTGACGCTACATAAGCAATTTTCAACTGATCATCAGGTAAAAAATATCTGTATCTTCCCCAATGTTTCTTACGCCACTTATTACTCATAATAAGAAGCAAATAGCAACTAAGGAAAAGTGTCTTTAAAAATAGGGAGCTTGTGTTGCTACACTAATGGAAGTGAAAGGAAGAAACCAAAATAATAGAAAACCAAGAGGAAGAGGCGTGCAGGGACGAAGTACGACGTGCAGAAAGAAAAGAAATCACAAATAAACCCTCGGTGGGGAACTTTCTAGTTAAGTACAGAATTGAATACAAATTAAGAAATGTGTCAATTTGATTTAGTCTTGTGTTATTCTTTCTAGAACTAACGTATGAAAATGAATATACTGAGACCCATGGGTCATCGTGGTTGTTGAATGACAATGGTAAACAGGGTAAAGAAACGTACAAGATAGCGTAGTGCTAGCGCGACAGAGGGTAAAGCTGGAGGTCCCGGATCGATCCCAGTCCTGTCTCTCATTTTCATTCATTATAACACAATAAAATGATTGTAAATGAAAAATATTGCAATATGATGCCACCTATCGAATATTATTCAGTTCGACAGCTACAGGAAAGTGGAATATATTTGGTTTTAAACGTTCATTATAAATAATATATACTTATTCGATGATTCCTTCGTTGTAGTCGTGCAGATAAGTTAGCTCTTCTTGTCAATACAATGTACCGAATTTACTGTAATTAACTTTAAATGTTCAGAAACTTAATTGAAGTAATTCATACGGTTGGGCCTTAGTTTAGGTGACCTCTAAAAAAAAAAGGAACAAAAAACTACATATTTCGGTTAGGTGCATTATTTAAAACCTCTCTGAAAAAAATTAGTGTAAGCGAACAATTATTTGAAAAACATTCCACTTAATTTTATATTTTTACGCAAAGGTCCCCTAAATTGAAGTTTACCCACAATTAGTCCTAATTTGAGAGATAAAATTGGGTTTTATGTTCATCTAATTGGCATCTAATTTCTTGTTTAACGTGACTTTCGTCCACCGCATACATTAAGAACTGCATACATTTAATGTGATGATAATTCTCCAAACTGTTGAAAATTAAAGAACAGAATGCGAACAGAAGTGATTTTTCCAGTTCAAGCATACACTAAAATACACGTCTGACGTAAATTTGAGATCACTTGTGACCTTTCTTTCACCTTGTTTTGATCTTCATGTCCTTTCAATAATGTTCTTCTCTGGAACGAGAATTTCAATGGAGTCTCATGCATACGATCGAAACTCAATGTGATCTCTGTTGCTTCCTTCAGACTCGTTTTGATAAATGCATCTCTCCAGAATATGTTTATGATAATCACTATAGCGAAGTGTTGACCTCAAAAAGAGATAGTAAAATGGAAATGTTAGTCACTTGGTATTACACAGTTAAAAGTTAGATTTCAAAATCAATAGTGTTGGGTCCTAGCTACATGCTTTTATACTCCTATATATTTTGCTGACGTGCTTATCCTCTATCGTTGTCCCTTGAATTAATTACTCACAAATTGCCTCCCCTATAATGCATTTTGTGTATCTCTGTTCGATACTAACCACGTGAAACAAACATTGATTTGACATTTATTTATGAATATTAGATTTCTGTCGATTCATCAATTTATTACAGATGTTCGAAGATAATTGTTGGGTTGTTGTGATATTGATGTCTTATCTTCTCTTCTGTATATCATATTTCGTTATCACACTAATGGTGTGTCGATTCCAAAATATCTTGAATCCGTTTTTGACCTCAATGCTCCGTTTCAAATTTGATTGTGATTCCTTAAGTACGATTTCTACCAAAGAAAATTTCCAATATTTTGTGTTGAACACAAATTACACTATTAGTAACATTTTGCTTTTCATTTTTAATGTTAAATGAACGTCATGTCAAATTTATTGTTAGTACATTTTCATCAAGCTCTATTTCATTCAAAAAGTTCAAAGTGTTAGTAACTGAAGAACTATTGTATTGTTGTTTTCCTTTTCCCCTTTCACTAGCGTTGCCATCCGTCCGGGTTTCCTCGGATTTGTCTTAGTTTGAAGGGCGTCCGGGGAGCGTCCCGGCGGGTCCGGATTTTTTAAAAGTCGCGATCGTTTGACATTCGCACACTCTTCTGTCTCCGATTACTCACTCGTCGCGCTCGTCATTTGTATGTCGCTTCAAGAATATTAACGAAACATAAAAGTAACCGACGCTGTTGAGACGTAGATTCCGGAAGGAGATTCGCGTCGTATTCTCACGTTGAATGACGCGAATCTCCTTAGTCCAAAAGTACGAGAATGCGATCAAATGCGTGGAGAGTTTTGTAGTTAGAAGTTTGTAATTAATCTTGTTTTAAAGCTTCTTACTGTGAAAGCGTCTCTTACTTTATTATTCAATTAATGACAGCCCCATTGGTGGCATAGGTGGTGGCGTTCTTGCTCTTCACCATTCGATTCCCCGTGGGGCCAGGAAAAAAATTGTAGCTTTTCACATGAATGTCCCAGTTCATACAGCTGTGACTACTGAAAAGCGAACTCTCCTTCCTCCTGCTAATATCAATAACTATTACTAACTAATTCTACTAACCCCTCCATGTGAGCCAAGTTGTTGGTAAACCCAGGTAACCGATCCACCTACAAACAATGACCTACCACCCAACTCCTACCTCCTATCGCTCCATGTAGATAAGCTTCAGTAGCACACTACATTTCCCAGTTACAAATACAACAATTTAAAAAAATGACACATGCAATAACAAAAACTTACAAGACCAAAAACTTACAAACTTACAAGATTGTCATGTTCTTCAACTTGGAATCGAATCGAGTGTTATACGCGATAAATATCGACATCTGCGATTACTAGATACTGGAATATCGAGGAATATGGAGAATCGAAATCGGCACATCCTTAACACTTTCTTATATTATCACAGATTCATCAACACAAATATTTCTTTTACATTGCATAGCAAATTGATAAATTGAAACTGAATTATTTTCATTCCCTTTTGACTGAATAATTTTCACCGGTTAAGTTAATTTTAACTCTTCCGTTACGTTCCAGAGTCCGATTCTATGTTCCCTTACCCCAATTAGCACAAAATTCTAATTATTTGATAAATATACATAGTATTGAAAAAAAAATTCGAGCTTGCAGTCGGAATTTTCCACGATGTAAGAGGAAATGCAACATTAGTTAAACATTACACATATTTACGTTTCTATTAATACGTTTTCTAGATTATGTGGGGGGGTTTTGACCCCACTAATCCCTTGTTTCACTACTAAATCTTTCTGAGAAATTTTAGCTTTAATTTTAGGTATAACATTAAGGTAAGTAAAATGTCAGCTAAAGCAACACGTTTATTTTTCAATTATCGACACATATATCACATTGAATCTATTGTTTTGAATGATATATTAAATCCCAACTCATTTTACATTTTTCACATTGCTTTTTATGACATTATATTTTCCTTCCTTTTTTATCCAGAGCTACAGATAACTCTTGCAAATTCAATTGCTCTTCCTTTTCCAAGAGCAGAAGTTCAGAAGACCGTATAGGGATGTGTCGTTTATTGCGAAGTCAACCCAATACAAAATATTTTTATACTTTATACAATTTGTATCCGTTTCTTGAAAGTTTTAGGTAATGAAAACCTTGGCACTGGAAAATTGTGGCTAATTATATATTTTACTTTTTATATGTAGGGTCAAGTCACGAGGCTGGTCTTCCTCGTAATAATGGTTCGAGATATGTTGGGATACTGGCGAACGACAGGTATCGAAACGACATTTGTCAGGAGCAGGTGAGAGGGAAACTAGCAGAAAACCTCAGCTAGTTCGACCTAGCGGGAGATCAAACCCGCGGTTCTTCCCACTCAGAAGAATGATAAGACCGTGGACCACCATACAGCCACCACCGATAACCTCGAGAGGAACGAAGAAAATAACGTATCAAATAGTACGATCCCCGTAAAAAAGATTCGGGCTTGAGGCTTACCAGCGGAATATTAAGGATGACAGATTTCGCAATACTTTGTATATTCACTCTTCTCTAATCTCTTCTAAAACGTTTTTTACGACAATTCTCATCACATATTTTGTGGATATGCAACAGAAAATGTTTCGAATATTTTTCTCATTTAAAAAAAAAAGCGTATCACCCATCCTTCGAGTTTCTTTATGCGTTAAAAAAGGGGTAATTAAAACAAAATGCGACGATGTAAGCCTAGTATATACCTCGCTTAAACATTTAATTATTACAGTTTGGCGAAGATTTGTTACAGAATGAATAGGAAGGAGTAAATGAACAAATTAATTTCTTCCCTAAATTTACTGAATTACTTCCTTATTGAATTGTGAGATACATGATTGTAAAGTTCGGACGGGTTTGGGGTATTGATAAGTTATTCCCTCTTTCTGAAATTTTATATACCCCTTCTTTTGGTCACACAATATTACACATTCTTAATTCGACAACTAAGATGATTTATTTAGCTTTCATTTTAAGTTAATTAATTGAAGTTAATTAATTATGTTAAGTTAACTTAACATAATTATATTAAAATTAAGTTAATTATGTTCATTAATTTTAAGTTAATTAAGTGATTTTATTCCATGGGGTGACAGGTACAGGTAATAATTTATAACATTCTGAATCATAGTTTTGAATTATCGGAAGGAAACAAGACTTATGAAATCTTTTATTCTCACCACATGAGTTTTGTGGTGTGTGTTTCTATATATGTTTTATATCTCAGTTTATGTTCAAACAAATAAATGGAATTCACATCATTGATGTTTAGGTACTACCAATTTAGTAGTTTCCAAATAAATTAATGCTGTTATAATTTATGCTCAGTGTCTCCAATTTAAAAAAATTGAAGTCTTCGTTGGATAGATTTTAAGAACATTAATCGTTTCCTGTCTATTGGTTTCCTCATAAATTCGATATCTCGGAACAGCTTATCTAAAATGTATTTCTTTATCTTAATAATGGACTGGCTAAAAAGAATTCGAAATTCCATGAATACACACTCATTCCGTCCATCAGTTTCAAATTTCCACTTCTTGAACTAACGATTGCCAATCCCACCGAATCACTCAGGAACGAGAATGTCGATTCAGCAACTTCCGCTATCACTGCCCCTTTGCCATCACAGCTGTCTCTCAGCCAGTTGGCTACGCTATTCTACCTCTGTGACGTTACCTCCCCCTCCCCCACTCTCCTGCTATCCCTTCTCCCACCCGTAGACGTTACTCCCACTCATCATCAGAGCGGCGGCGGCAGCGGCGCGGCGGTTCGCTATCGCCCCATCCCCATCCCATGCACTGTGCTAAGTCTCCTCATTGAAGAGCGTCCATCCGGAACTGGACGTAATCGTATCACCGTCATATTTCCACCGCGAGTTCTCTCTGCGACGGTACAATGCAGATTATTGTTTTCAACGCTGTTATGCTGACAGCAATTGAACGCGACGGGGGTATTTTGATGGTTTGGGGGTAATATGGGTATAGCAGACTCAACGGTGCAATGTTTTCATTTTCTTAATCATACCATAAACTAATAATCCCTTTTAGTTTCACTTGTCATGAAGGCTGTATTAGTTGCACTGGCGAGTTGTTTATTTGGGGATCATATGAAATTCAATTATCCTATAAATGATTATCATTTAAGCAATATTTCCAAGCGCGCGCACTTACTGCTTTTATGTATGAAACAAAGGCCTGTATTTAACACTGTGAAAATGATACACAATAGTGTCATCGATGTTTGCAATAACGTTCGCGACCCAAAGCTATTCACATTCATGTACGCAAATAAAACAGAATGATTACCGGGATCGTTATAAAGGATTATGATTCACTAACTCAAACATTTAATGTCAATTCATGCAATCAAATTGATTTGTCTACGATATCAGGCGATTTCAAATGATTTTGTTTACAAGTGAAACATTGTTTCTGAAGTTTGCTTTCATCTATAATAATAAAAACAATAAAAATTTAGAATAATGATGCTCAAGATGCGGCTTTGATTGGGCGAATTTTGTGCTTTTTGTTCATATATTACGTCTTTAATCTCCATTTCTTTCAACTACAAACTTATTTTTTTGGTGGTTGATGGTATTTTAGTGATCAGACGTGATCTGCCCTATAACTATACTAAAACTATACTAAATCCTACCCCCTATAATTAAATATAAAGCCCTTTTTTAAATGTAAAATTGTTTCTGCAATGTTAAATTTTTACGGTCAAAAATCCTTTAAGTTTTTTTAATGAGGCGATTATTAGAAAGAAAATAATAAACCTTCTGGAAGGAGACTGTGAGGCAGATTCCCACGTTCTGAACGATTGCTTTGAGAAATGCGAGGCCCGACGTTGAAGCGACGAGCCTTCTTCAATTGCAGGTGAAATGCTATTCCTCGCAAAAGGACTCCTTGCCGTGAAGTCAGCTTGCCTGGTGACCGTGGCCGCCTTTCCTCGAATACTTGGCTTATGACGTCAGTGCGCGTCAGACCCCACCCGTGCCCACAGTTCCCCAACAAGTGCGTGCGGCTACTACGTATAAAACGAGATTCCTTGAACGTAGGCAGGGGGAGGTAGTTCGCAGAGAATACAAATAAATTTATCGGAGGCCAATGTGCTTTACTGGATATGATGGGTGTCGAAATACATAGACGATGCGACGCGGGCAGGAAGTATAAAGAAGAAAAGTAATCTCTGGAGGGTGTTAATAAAAATATTAATGAAAAAGAAAAACCTCGGTATTGGATTAATCCGAATGATTTCATTATTAATTCATGAATGAACACAGAAAAATTCGTTTTATCGTATACATAATATTTATTCAAACAAATCATTCGCTGGTACCAATCCATTTTGGGATGTACCTGCGAGTATATCTAAGAGAGAGATACCAGTTTTTTATTATGTTTTCAGGACAAAAATTATAGAGCATATGTTATCGATTTCCATTCTTTTTTCCCTCACCTTCACGTTATTTCTCCCACAATAGCTTATAAAATTAATTAAAAATTTAATGTATCATTTAATGTAATAAATAATCGGGGACAACATGTGAGGATGAAAAGGAAGCTTGACACAAGCGATTTCAGTACTCACCCCGAAAATAAGGTACCAATGGTCACTTCAGTATAAGTGGTGGAGACGGAATATCCATCTGCATCGTTTCCATATATACTATTATGTTAGAAAATTTAATAATATTTTATAAATAATTTTTTATTTATATTTATATCTAGAAATTTTCTAGTCGTTTGCTTCGGAAGATATTCACCAGGGAGAATTATTCATGCTTCAGAAAGTACGAAAACACTTCATGCTCAAGGACATTAATTCAAGTTGGTTAATTCAATTTTAATAAAAGTTAAATCCGTCTTGTACTTTATCACGCCATTGCTGTAACACTTTTTAAATAACTTATAACAATTTCAAAAACTATTTTCTTGCATGATTGTGTTGCCGTATGGCTCATATTAATTTAGTTTTATGTGTACTCAACTTTGGCACGGTTGTGTACATTAATTCTGTAGCCCCATCCTGGCCCGGGTTTTTCTCCGTTTTTCCTTCGGGTAGAGGCGGATTTCTTATACAGGTTCTCTAGGCTTTGTCTAGGGGCGTGTTTATTGTAACAATAAATCGTGAATTTAGTGTTTTTTCAACTCTTATGATTTTTAAACACTATACTCAGAATAATCTATAGTTCGATAATAACTTGTACATGTAAATTTACAAACATATTTGCGTTAAATTACAAACATATTGACATTATATATGTATTATAATTCGCAGCTAACTTTTTATCTTTTCTAGGAACTTTTGCTGAAATTTTTGATTCCGCCTCTGCCTTAGGGCCCTTGATCGGAATTGATGGGGTGGTCCCTTGCTTGATTCCGGAGATTAAATTAGTTTATTGTCCTCCACGTGCTCAAACGCAGTCTGTACTGTTTTTTGACAATAAATTTATATTTATTTATTATATCATTTTAACAAAATGAGTCTGTTAGAAAAACGTACGAGAGTTTATGATCCGCCAGGGTAGCTCATTTAACAAGTATTATTACAGTTCATTCTTCTTCAGTTCACTGAGTTCTTCTTGACATTATACATTTCCATCTTTACAATCACAATTACCACATGACTCTTTGGAGTTTTGTTTATCACTTGGTGAACACTTCACTTCAGTCGCACGCAACAGCGCGAGCCAGGTACCATGAGTGTACGGCTCATTTACGAATTACCTTATAAGTTATGAAGAATTCAGCAATAAAACGCCATGGGATGTCATGGAGCTCCATAAAGAGTAGGCTCCCCTTACTCTTCGTGTCGCTGCTCTCGCACCGTCAAGTCGAGAGCCTCCCAAATTAGCCGCTGCGTCCCCGTCGATTCGAATCCCGTGTATGGTATTTGCAGTTGGTCGGAACCATATCCAACGAAATTTAATGAATGCACAAGTATCTCACTCGCTCTCAAAATGGTAGTATTTGCCACTCAAAGTAGATTCAGAATGTTCACCATTCATTAATTACTGAGTTGATTGACAAGTTATCAAGGTTAGTTACAACTCATAGTCATGACAATGTTCTCGAATCAGCCAATGCTTCACTGACCGCGCACCGCAAATTCTCAAAATTTAACTCAGTCTCAACTCTGAAGCTAACGCTTGTCAGAAAACTCGGAATAACAATGTAACGTCATGTTAATCATTGTCTACTAATCCTCTCCAAAATCCTCCCCAAAAACCTTTTTTTTAAATTCTCCCCAAAATATCTGCACCTCCTTTAAGCAATACGTTCCCCACCATTCCTACGCAACTAGACTCCTCCCAAAAATGACATCAGTCATTTTTCTTAACCAATTACTGACAATTTTCACTCACGTGACTCTCCTCCAATTGGTTACCTTTCTGTGACGTAGTTATTCTTACCCACCAATGGCTGATATTGGTATAATTGCTAAACGCGAGCATGGTTGCCTGTTATTTTGTATGTCAAGTCGAATATCAACACACTTGTGTCGCCCTTCACTCTGCCAGACGACGGCAAATGTCCTTCATCAATGACTACGCGCGCACGCCTGCGCGGTCTCCTTGTTCCCTCTTTTATCGTCTGGTTTACGTTTTAAAACTCAGACCCTTCGTCCCCAAAATATCCTAAGTGGGTTTCCTTAATTATACGAAACAGAGTGTCATTGTATTTCTCACAAGGATTTTCAAAAAATATTTATCTCCCCCTTTTTCGCCTCGCAACATACCACCATCTCATCAAAAAATGTCCAGAACCTTTCCAAAATTGTTTAGAATTGGCATTCATTTTTTGACACACTCCAATTTCCGAGGACGGCTAATTTTGCGTCTCTTCAGATTTAAGAAATTACGATTTCTCATGTCCCTAACACGGGCTTACGAAATTCCACTCAATATTTATTTTAACCATCAACCTCACCTGAAAGCGTGCTTCTAAAGAATATTTTTTTCTTTCGTGTCATTCCTTATTACCATTATTTTAAAACACACCAGATCTCCTTTAAATTGCTGAAACCAGCTTGCCAGACTGCGCGCTTCTTGTCACAAGACAACCTCCATTTTCAAATTATGTAAGACTCCGAAAATATATGGCTCTTTTTATATTCCTGTGAAAGGTTCAGAAATATTAAAACTAATTATTTCTTACACTATANAGATATTTCAACCAAACTTGGTACACAGATGGCTGACTATCTGACAACACGCGTTATGTGGGTAAGATATCAGTTACCCCTAGGGAGGGGGAGGGGAGACGATGACATTGTATATAATGGAAAAATCCTATTTTAGATTCGAAACCATGCTTTTCGGTGCTATTGAGATGAAAAATGACGTCCCAGATGCATTGTTAGTTCACAATGAGTCCACAATGGAGGAAATACACCCCTAGCATCCCTGGGGTAGGGGTGGGAACGTAGTAATAAAAATAAGGAGACAGGAAATAATAATAAATAATATATCTTGGTGTTGAATACATCGATTATTAAGACACAGAACTGCAGAATGAACTCTTAATGTCGCTTGAGTCAACGATCACCCCCTGTGTAGAAATATTCTCCTTTTGGGATGGGGATGAAATTTTAAAATCAGCGAAAATGACATATTCGTTTTGAGATCATAGTGTTCGGAGTCGTTGAAATTAGTAGTGACATTCCCGAAGACGCTCAAGTCCTCAATCAGCCCAGATAAACCCAAACACCCCTACGGAAAATGCCATGAAAAAAAATTATCGAATGTGACCGATACCAGTTCACCTATGAGTTCACAGTTTTCGGCGTCGCTGAATTGATAGTAAAATCCCGATAAAGTGTTAGTCTAAATTCAGTCCTCATGGAAGAAAGACACCACTAGCACTCTTTTTTGGTGTGTGGGGGAGGGGGAATGGGTTTATGTATAAAAATAATTGAAAACTAATTTTGAAATTTAAAAAATGAAAATTGCTTCAGATCCATAGTTTTCAGGTTGGGATTGAGAATACACACCAATACAATCTGACCACCAGGGCGACCCGTGGTGTATTGCCTAGCGTACTCGCCTTCTACGTGGTTCAAAACCAAGTAGAATTCGCGGTGGTGGACGGAGCGGTGTTCGCGGCAGGTTTTCTCGGGTGTCCACACAACATTCACTCATTATCATTCACCCTCATGTCATTCATAGATCCCCCACCTGGGGGAGGTGCGACAGGGTATCTGACACTTCGGTACTTCCCCTACCATTCTCCATCTCCGACCCTTACTAGACTAGGGAAAAAGAGTAAGGAAATACTTACATACTATCAGACCACCAACATTAATGACTTTCCCACTGAATCAAGTATGAGAAAGGATAAAATTGCAGACATATCAGAAAATTCACGTGAACAAAGATGCGGGCACTCAGCTAGTAACAATTGGATAATATGTACATAGCTAGTACATCATGTGCACATTTATCATTCAACTTGCTATTTCTGGATGGATGTCAAAATCAACTGATACAAAAAGTTTGTCTAGCATATTACAGATAAATTAAGCACAAGATTAAAAAAGGGGATTTTTTTTTCAATTTTCTGCAGTTAGCAGAAATTCGTTTTTGTTTCCTTTAATAGTATCGAAATGTAGTTACTTTTCTATGCTGACGGATCATGAAAACTAGAAGCTTCCTTTATCAGCTCTAGTTGTAGAACATTCTCGTACAAAAAATATCAGTTTAAACAAATGTCTATGAGTAAACAATCTCTCAAAAAATGCATTCTCACTAGTATGCATGATCACTTGAACACACACTGCCGGGAGAGAAAAACTATTTTCCAAACCGACTTGTGAAGCTTCGATAATTCTACTGCTTTGCACTAAACATTCTCAAGGAAATATTTATATTGTGAATTGACATCCGCGTTACCGAATGATACCGAACACATCATGCAGCAAAAATTCACAGTTTGTCCCTGAAATTCACCATGAGTGGCTCTGGGTTACAATTTTTTCCATCTATTGTGAGTTGTTTTTTTTCATCTTGGTTTAGTTGTTCTTTAAAGTCAATGATAACTAATCGTTCGTTATTTTCTGATTTTGAAATTTGGTTTTGGAATTCTGATTTCACACACAAGGGGAATAGAGAAAAAATGTAGTGTCACTTCATGGCCACTCAGCATTATTGCGTGATCTTCGTGGATCTTCGTGGATCTTCGTGGATCTACGTGTAGAAGAATATCAACCACCAAGAAGACCGAGTTCACGAAAGTAAAAAAATCAGAGAAAATCTATATTGTGACTTATTCAATGATGAAAATATGATTTGCGTTTTGGGAGAGGGGAATAAATCAGAAGTAGGGCAAATCACAGTACCTAAAATATTAGCTATAGTTTATTTGTTGCACTCCTTTGGTTACCTCTTTTATCTCCATTAACTTATACCCTTCTTGTTTTAATTCTTTCCTTCATTTCTTCTGTCATTTTGTACGACTAGTGCTTAGATTATAGTTTTGATATTATTCACGTTTCAAATTGTTCAAGAATGTTATGCACTTAATATGTAATTTTACTCTTTGGGGACAATTTAAATTTTATCTCTGAAACTTTTGAAATCTGAGATACCGAGAAATGTTGCATTCGATATGGTTTTAATAGGTTTATTATAATTTCAATTTAATCGTAAAAATCCTCAATATTTGGCACTTATGATTGTCGCAAATACTCCACTGGATCACACTCGGCTGTCCAGATAAATTTCACTCTATTTTCCTAAATCTTACATTAAAAAAGTAAACATTGATGTCCTATATTTGCAGCCATTTGCAGCCATTTACAGTCATCTGGAAATTTTACTAATATGGAAACTTAACGTATATACGACAGTTATTTAGAAATACACTGAATCAAGCTATTTATGATTGCAATCTTTGAAAATATACACTACTTAATACACAATACAATTTATTCTAATAAAATAGATATTTCAGAGGTTATTGGCAGACGAAATACATAGTGTTATTCGAGTATGAAAGTACGTAGAGTATATAAGTATATTAAGAATTATTAGAGTATATAAGTAGTACTCTAAATGTGCAGTATTGTTTTGTTTTGCAATTTAATCGCAACTTTAGCAACTAGACCTTCATGATCAAATTTGACGACTAACGAATGTTTCTCAGCGCACTTAAAGCTAAATTCGTGTCGTAAACCATAAGCTGCAAGACAATAACTGGCATGTAATAGTTTATCCGTCAAAAGACCTGACGAAGTTGTGAAAGAAGTCAACAAATAAGACACCCATTTTATAACAGATCGATGCGGATGCGCCGTAAGCTGGAAGATCAAATATTACCCTCGCAAATATTCGGGGGTGTCGGAAGCAGGTGTTTAGTTATTTCAGTATGTACTTTTTAAATAAGTATTAATAATCAAAAAAGGACTCTGCAAATCTATAATATTTATGCATTAACAAAAAATATATATATTTGTGTTGATTGGCTCCAATGATTTCGAGTCAGAAAAAATAAATTATTCGTAGATCATAGAATCAATGGCATCAGAATAAAATTATCAATCAAAACAAATAATTTCACAACATTATACACAACACTTAATTTACTTTGTCGATATTTTGATAAAATATAATACTTTATCTCCTTCTGGGGCTTTGATCTGCATGATAAAAAAGAAAAAATATGGTTACATTCAGGAAAAGCCCTGGTGAAGACCAACACTCATACATTGTTGAAATGTTGGCCAAATGAATTAATTTAATTATGACCATACCACAAGAAATAAAAGTTACTTTTACTAAACCCATACATCCATAAAATGAATAATAAAAAATGCTGAAAAGTTGAGCAAACTTCCAAAATAAGGTCACGCAGTGACAAAACCTAAAAGTGAATCAACATACTTCAGAAATAATCATCTACCAATATGCTCCGTGCAAATGAGCTGGAATTGGTGTAAGATATTTAATAAGTATTCTTTTAATTTGTGTATTTCAATGCCCGAGTTTGAAGAGAGTAATATTATAAGGTTTTCACCACAGACGAGCTAAACTAAAAGAATATAGTTCAGGCTATAAATAATCATGTGAAAGCGCTATCCACAACGACTCTTGCTTGTCCCGGAAAGATGCAGCAGTCTACTTATGACGAAGATGCCTCAGCACTCAGCTACGGTGCGCTCCCATCCCACTACCCTCGTGTGTTGTCACACCGGGTGACTACGACGGCACACACAGAGATCGCTTTCCTTCCAAGACACTGCGCCAACAAATGATAAACTCGGTCAACGACGCGGCACATGCTATATCAGTAGATTCTGTCATGGCATATGAAGGAGTATGTGAGATAGATGTTTTATCAGATGTTCGGCTCAAAGTGCGGAAATGATCGATTCTTAATCGTGTTCGAGAGAAGAAAAGAATCAATTTTGTAATTGACACACTCTCAACCCAACTAAGGGGGCGAAGGGAGAATAGGATTTATTTTATTTCAGGGCCAGACTGCCAACATTTTGTCCAACCATGCATTTCAAATACTTTGATTCGACATTTTTAATTAACATTTTAAACAGACGTATATGCAAACGTATATTATTTGATACAAATTTATCGACCTTGGAATTGTCACAAACGGACTAGGCAATCCAGATCACTCTTTTTCTGTTTTTATGAGTCACACACTTTTTGTTGTTGTTGTTGTGAAAGCACTTTACGGGAAAAGGCAGTTTTTTAGCATGATTATCGACAAGGGATGTGTAGTGCATGCTGCTTTTGTGGACATGTCAACGATTAAATTTATTCTATCTCGTAATCAAACTTTGCGAAAATGTATGATACGGTAGGAAGGAGATCAATTGGATACTTATCTGGAGATAGGTGCAAGGTGCCAAAATTTAAGAAATTGAGATATTGTACTAGAAAGGTGCAAAAAGCAAGACCATCACAAAATAGCAGTAGTCCTAAGCCCCCGACCAATTTCATAAGAGAGGTGCAATGTGTGAGTCTTTTTTTTTGCATTCAATGAATTTCAAGTAAAAGGAGTGAAGCAACTTATAATATTACGAACTTGGGCAGTGTATATGTAAAAGAATCATAAAGAGAACTTGAGACTGGACGTAAAATTCCGGTAATGAAGAAAGGGAAGCGTGTGTTACAGTCCACTATGTCCCAAGTTATCTCATTAGTTAAGACAATTATTACCAAAAAAAAATCTGCAGGCTATGATTCCTTGTGTGCCTAATATCATGAAGAGCATTACAGGCAGCTCTCTAAAGAATAAGTGGCAGGTATCACTATAAAATGAAGTTAGACTTAGCACCTTTCACAAACTATGTAGTTCTGTATGTTTTCTATTCTTCTTTAATTTTATAGATATCACTAAACATGTATTTTGTAGACAAAGAGTAATTATTTGTTCCTACCTGTAAAGTTTGAAGAATAAACAAACAAAAATGTGTTTTTTATAATAACTTTGTGTTCACAAATTTGGCACTTTGCACCTTTTTACCGATAAGTATCCAATTCAAACTCCATTGCGACGCTGTGTGAATTTAGCTAGTTATTGGCCACAAATAAAATGCACAAATCATACCTATATTAAACAAAGGATGGAATGCATGTGTCACTTTAAATTTCATAAAGAGATTCATCCTGGAATTGCCAGATAGTCGAGGAGGACTGTTTTATCCATTATTCATCGCGTGAAATTCATCAATAGTCTTGTTACACTTAGTGTTTATATCACATACAAAGTTAAAGAGCTTACAAAAATGAAATGTATAGCTGTCATCCTACCAGTTATAAATCCAACGGATTCCAGTTATTATGTAGAATGATGCATAAAGTTATCATTATAATTTTCTTAACATATTCAACCAATCACTTAACAATCCATATGAAAATAGTAAAAATAATCTGCCGAGTATAGGTAAACATTCTAATACTGAAATGCTGTCGCATTGAAGTTTTCCCAAAACCGAATCGCTTTCCCCGAATAACTAGACATTTGCAAAAGAATGCGAAAGTAGTCCAGGTGGTACGGTGAAAGACAAATTTTAAAATCAAGAATTAAAAAAATGCGTTTGAATTTACTCTTGAAAATATAATCAAGTTTTATCGTAATTCAAACTTCAATGAGATCTGTAAAACTTTATACAAATGAAATTTACATCACAATAAATTAACATTATCAAAAACGATCTTAAGAAGAAATTAAAAACGATTCTACTAACTACGCGACTTTAAATCTCATTTTATAATACAATAGGTTTCAGAGCCAGTAAAATAATTCGTGAGTATATCTTTTTTTTCCTTTTAGGATCATGACCATTTGCTGATCTTCTACCATGCATCAATGTATTTTTATATTAATTAATATATGATTCTGAATTTATTTCTGAACATATTTCAAACTCATAGAAAACTCTTAAATTGCGATGAACCTCACCGCCAGGTAACAGATTAATTATGTTATCTTAAATGAAAACGGAAGACCAGAATTGGAAAATATGACCTAAAACAAAATACTTCCTAAGAGAGTCGCCTCATATGAGGAGCGTAGTCTCTACGAGGCCACCTTAGAGGTCTTTGGGTCTCGTAAGTTGAATGAAAATGGAGGACGGACCCGGGAGGCAAACAGGATGGCGCAGTTGGTAACCGTTTGACCGCGCTAAGCTCAATGTCCCGAGTTCGAATCATAGTCCCGTCTCCCATTTTCATTTAACATAACATAATTAATATTTCAACCTGTTTTCATATACCATACGCGTAAAAGGGTTCTCTTTCCTTTAGTATGCGTTCACGTATAAGCTCTCAAAACGCTCTAAATTTTGAGTTCTATTTTCTTTACTACGGGACCTAAAAGTAAACTTGTAAATAAATAAAAATAATATAAAACAGAGGAGAATAATGATAATCTTACAACAAAATATCTAAACAATTCACGGAGATGAACAAGAAAATCTGTAAATACCAATATCGTCCACTCGTCAGGTGACTTGAACGTACTTATAACATCAGGACCAGTGCAGTCTATAGATTTTGAAATATTAACATTTTCAAGCATTTTGCTAGCCGGAAATTCCTAAGGAGATTAAGGGTCGGGCCAGTCGCCGCCAAATAAGGAAAAATACCCGCCACTAAACCTTCCCGTTCATTGTGTAGAGGCTGAACAGTTTCCATCTACTTCTGAAAATTGAGTACGAATGCCCTCAGAAGAATGTTTCAGAAGCGCGTGGCGAGTGTGAATGGAATATTTCCAGCGGATGTAGAGTGCTCAGTGCGTTAGCGGGGGCGTGATCACGTGACCTCGGCTTCTGTATATATTGGGAAGATTGAAGATCCTCAGAGACTTTTCAGACTTTCTGCGTAAGTGTTAGGAAGTACCCAGGTTATTTGAGATGTGACTTGGTTAGTTTTGGTCGTCAGACCACTGAGAATTGCTGCGGCAATTCTATTACATTGCTATTAGGCGCGAATGACGTAACTTGGAACAGTTAGTTATTTCGGGATAGCAACTTGTAAATTTTTGAGATTCGGATAATCTGGGTAGATTTCCGAGTTAATTGATAACACCAGTATTTATATCTGTGTGTAATTGTTGCTTTCAGATAGCAATAACTCTGTAATAACAAATTCAAACTTGTATTTATG
This sequence comes from Laupala kohalensis, assembly GCA_002313205.1. Lineage (NCBI taxonomy): Eukaryota > Metazoa > Arthropoda > Insecta > Orthoptera > Trigonidiidae > Laupala > Laupala kohalensis. Next base: position 249,416 of record NNCF01125921.1, on the reverse strand, counting down.
ATTTGAGAGTTCGTTCAAATTTGTAAATACGCAGATTTCAATTTAACTTGTATTAAAGGAATATTTTATTGTTATTACACGTGTGTTTGATTGCTTGGGGAAACCAAGCTGGTGGCAGCGAACTCTACCATAAAGGTTGTGGTTTATGGTTGAATCCCGCTTTTGCCCAAAAAATACCCACATCGCATCTGGGCTTGCGGTGTGCCGTAACAGTACTGCAGTACAGTTGATATCGATAAGTTCATTACACTTTTTGAATTTATATCTCTATACACCGCTTTTAGGTTAAATCTTTCCTAAACTCCAAAAGTTCTCAAATATCACATTATTTAAAACCACATTGCCGATGAAACAGAAGCGAAAATGCACAGAATTAATGTTGAAAGATTTTGTCGGGTTATCCAGACCTTATAACTTGACTTTCATTTCCTTTGAATTTTTCTTCAGAACCTCGTGAATAGCTAGAAGTCTTTCTGAGATGACTTAACATTATAAATCCATGTAAATCCAATACAAAACGCTTTGCGAAAAGTTCGGCGGATAAATTTTTGTATAAGGTACAATCTGATTCGATCAGTTCGGCGGACAGTCGAAATGGTGTGTAGGGGAATTGAGGGAGGGTGGAGCACTAGAAACCCATGTCGGAGTATCTGTCCACTCAGGAAGCTTATTGCCAGTCAGAGAGAGGCGTCTTCTTCCTTGATGAACGTATAATTGACGTCTGTTTTAATTATAACTTTAGTTCTTAGAACTGCAGTGCGGTATGTAATCCCATATTTGACCCGATAAAGGCGACGATAATTAATTTGATTATGTCTTGGAATGAGAAAGATAGTAATGAGACAACACAAATAGAATCAAAATGTAAAAAGAAAAATTTAGTGATATTAATAATGGTTTCCGAAAAACATTAATTTTATCTGCAGTGGTATTCTACGTACACCACCGCGAATCGATCTAATCCAAATTACACTGGTCACAAATTCCTATGCAATAGTTGTTCGACGCAAGATGGCGACACCGATAACGTTCCCCTCCGCCACCGCCGAAAACGCTCCCGTCTGTTCGAGTGCAGCGCAGCGGGGAGGCAGCGTGCGGAGAGGGCCTCAAGCATAGATAGCGCCGACGCGACGGCGGGTGGCGCCGCGAGAGGGGCGCTAAGAAGATATGAATATACAACAATACCACAATTGGGCTGCGGCTGAGTCCCTGCGGACGGTCGGTGAGGTGCAGGTTGGAGGGAAGGGAAAAGAGAGACGGAACGGCGAACGCATCGTCGCTCCACCGTCGGGAGAGGATTACAGCCGCTGACAATTGTTCGCGAAGCGAGACTCGAGCGCCTGCCCGTTCCCTCCACCCTCCATCTCGTGGAGGGTGACAGTGGCAGCGACACGGATTCGGGGAAAGAGGAAAAGAGACGGAGAGAGAGAGAGAACGAATGTGAGCGAGCGGGAGCACTCAACGTTGAAACTGGAATCCTGTTTTCCTCTCCATTTTCCTCGCGTCCTATTGCGTGGTGCGTTGCAGCTACAAAATTCGAGTATTATTGCCATTGTCGTTGGCGGTGCGGTGGCTCCGTTTCTCTGCCCGCCCCCGCTACGGTGGAGCGCCTCCTGCTCGCGCCGGCGCGTTGCGGAGATCGACGGCACCACCGCTCTTCGGGTAGAATGGCGGACGGCAAGATGACAAGGAACGCATGTTTTTATCAAAGATATCATACTTTTGCATCAGAAGGAAAGGTAGGGTGACGAGAGTTTTCGGAATGAAACAAAAAGTATAAATTAGTACAAACTAGTATAAATTCAGATACGTTGTTCTCAAGGGCATCAAACAATTTATAATTTCTATCGATCATCGAAATCATCTTCAATTCTTGTTATATATTTTCCTATGTTTCACCAGGACATTTTCATGAATTTAAAGGACTTACACACTGGAAATTTTAAAAAAACGAAAAATTCAACAAGTATAACTTAAAAAAATAATTTATGTCCTTTCATCTTAAATATTTATATGTATCTGGTAATACAATCCAATAAAATTCTCCTTTATTGTATCAGTGAATAAGAGAGATATTGATTAATATTATACATCAATTTTATGCAAATGGTACCTAGATATCAATGGGCGATTTAAGAAACAATATTTCAACAAAATTCATATTATTTAAGGGAATGAGCAAGTATGTGACTACACAATATAATTACATAATTCTTAAATTTTAAACATTTAGTAAAATGCTTTAAATATTATATTTGATAATTATATTTCAAAAAGATAAACGGTCTCCCAGAAAAATTCACCTCTATGTAGAGTAAACACATCTTTCAAAAGCCTATCTTACTAATGTCAATTTCATGTAATATAGAAGGAACCCACAAAGTGTTGTCATTAACAAAATATTTAAATTCAGTATCCATGTGAATAAAAATAATGTACTTTATGGCGTTAAAAAATTAATAGTATTGTTCCCGATTCATATTCATCTTTCTTCCTTGTTCACACGGTTATGATTCTCATCGCACGAGATTTCCGTCATGAATTGTTTATCTGGTTCGTTTCAACATCTCGCATTTCAACCATGTCAACTTCAACGGATAGAAAGTCGATTTCTTCATCATCGAAAAGAAAATTATAATTTTCCTTTTTTTGTTTTTTTAAATTCTAACACAGTGGATGACATCAACATATCATCATCCTGATTGCATCACACATGTTTACTCAGACCTTGCTTCGTGCCGTGGAGAAGAAAATCACCAGTCATCAGTGGTGTGCATTAGTAACACCAGAAACACCAAGAGAAAAAAGACAATGCTATGAAAAAAATTACGAAAGTACCCAAGCTGACGAAGCATGTTTCGACTGAATTTTCATTCTTAATCAGCAAACTAAAACTAATACCTAACTTAATATTTATAGGTATAATATATTGAGTTGCTCAAGATGGTGTAGATGCACATGTAGACTCATTTTTGTCTCTTCAAGAGGAACACAGTGACATGCTAAGACATCTAGTGAAAACGATTCTACAATGAAAGTACACCCTTCATAGCTTAACGTCATTCAAAATTTTCTGGCATTGTTAAAATAAAAATCCGTATTTAAAATATATTTTACGAACCTAAAGTGAAATTTCTCATTTCAAAAATTCGAGATATCATACAAATGATGTGATGTAAACAACTTCTTCACTCTTTTTTGTTATCATCCTAAAATGTCTAATTTCTCTGTTTCGTGAGTTTTATGAGTAATTCTCAAATTTGAAACGAAATTTGTCTTCGTTAACCTTCCGTAAATCTGCATATTAGGCCATGGCTTACGGGCCACAAGAACATTTTTCATTTGCAGCATGATATCCCCATAACTGACACCACGTTACATGAAAACATGCAAATCATCATCATTAACAGTTGCAGCGTATGTGAACATTGAAGAAGTTTTTTCATACCAATAAATTCCAAATGTTTCCATATACGATGTCAGGTATTTTTAACCAGTAAACGTGATTACAGAGATGAGAGACGTCTAGTTAATGAAAGTAATTGCTTTGTTTCACGAAGAAGTGTTTGTACGACGATAATCGATTTCTAAAATCATCGGAATATTCTTATCTCTCTATGGTGAATTTATTTAAAAAATTTAAATTACTAATAAACTGAGGTGTGTTCATCCATTAACAAGCTTCATTGAATTAAGTCGTGATTAGCAGAGTTGGAAATGGAAGAAAAGTAAATTGATGATGGATAATGTAAATACAGTATAATCCATATGTCGGTCAATTATTTCATTTATATTTTTAGTGGCATTGTATAGGATACAATTAAATTACTGTTTTAGAAACAACCTAACTCTTCGAGTTCTTGTTTATTAAAAAACACTGATAAATATTTATAGTATTCTGACAATCTTTTAAAATTGCATTATATGAAGTAAACAAATACTACGTCTTCAAATAAGTCACAAAATATTCACAACCTCAAACCGTCTTTTCTGATTGTAAAGAATATTGGTCGGTACATTGTAAAATGATGGAAACTATTTTTGGATGGACCATGACTCCAGTTACGTAATTTAAGTATATGCTAATATAGCTAAATCCTGTTGACTACAGAAATACTGCTAGACCTATTGAAATCATAGATGACTACAGATTTTCCGATGAAAAAATAGAGCGGGACAGAAAGAAGTGATGTTCAGTACTTTAGACACCTTAACTAAACATTGTTAAATCCAATCTGGTAATATAACTACCATTGGTTTTCATTTAACGTTATGACGTAAATTATTTATCTAAATACGTAATCTAAATATTTTGTGTCGAGAAAAAAAATGAATTTATAATTTATTTTATTGTAGTATCGCCTACTGTGTGTGGCGGAAAGGAAACCTGGAATGAGACAGTCCACCCAGTAGTACTGTATATTGTTTAAATTAAAGGAAATCTTTACCGGGTCTCATTTTTTTACTATAATGTTTATGAATTTAAGAAGAAGTCCATAGATAATAAGACTCGATGAAGCTAATGTTCCCAATCCTTTCAATGTGTTAATCAATAAATACAAATATTTATATACTGCTTAGTGGGTTTATAATGTGCTGTTTACTAAAATCAACATTGATAATTATTTGACTTCTCATGGGTACAATATCGTGTCATCGACCCTCGCGCGCTCTTTTTTACGGTCACGACACGACTACTCACAAAGAGTTGTAAATACTTCGTAAATTGATTATGGAAATGTGTGGTTCACCGACTCCTTACAATTCAATTATGCTTGGTTCAATGATATGTAGAGACGTTGATCTGTGTAGAAAGAAAAAGTAATACATTTAGCAAATCAGGTTAATGAGATACTTTAATACTTGTTTGCTCGCACTAAACAGTAACCTGATACATTGACAAACTATTAATTGTATATAAGGAACGATGTGAATTCTAATTTGAAAAGTAATGCACAAGCTGATTGAGGATATACTATTGTACATGTGACACTAAAGACAAAGATATATACGAGCTTAATATATCATTTTGGAGACAGACCGCGAATTGGCTTTGCGGCTTTGAGAAGGAGATTGCGGTAACGTAGTTGATGTATAAACACTTCCAAAAGGAAAAAAACAACATATTCAAATCTACCAAATAACTGTTTGTAATATATAACTTATTTATTACGATTTATTTTGAGAACAGTTTTGTTAAGTTACAACTTTTCTTTCATTTATTTTGATAAATCATTGAGATCATTCCACTTTCATCGCATTATAACTATAACGCCTTCAGTTTTTAATGTGGTTAAAACTTGATTTTAGTGTGTTAATGTCCCTGAAAAATTTCCTACTATACTAAGAGGAAACCAAACACCCCACTAAAATATGTTCATTAGGAAGATAGGATTGAAGATAATATAAAGCCAGTTTTACGGAGCAAACAATTGAGTTTGAAGGTACTCACAGAATATCTTACAGATCGCATGCCAATGAGACAATCAGGTTAAAATCCTTATTCTGAACCTAATCTAAATCTTATTTTGCACATTTTTATGAAAAATTGAGAACATTTGAGTGGGAATTGTGTATGGGAAGTAAGACCGTTCCTTCAAGTTTGTTATATTGGGTCATACAACAATATATAATTAATAAGCATTGCGAAGCAAAATTAGCGACGCATTTTCTTCATATCACCATAACGTTTATTTTTTGAGTAGTATTAATGTGGAATTTAGCATGAAGGTACCCCTATATGTTATCTAAATTTTTTTGGGGGGTTTTACGGCGCGCCGACATCGAGGTCATTAGAGCCCTAAAATTTTGTACAGGTAGGGAAAATGCATTGCGCACCAAGGAGAACCAACATGACTCTCCCCGCGTGAGGGACTTACACACTAAAAAACCCTCCTGAATTACAATATGTCAAAACATTTTTTTAAAAACGAGGGAAAAAAGAGACAAAGATTCCTAAAACATTATAAAAACCGAAAACAAAGAAGAAAGTAAATTTAGGGAGAGAATTATTGTACAGGTAGAGAAAAAGCTCTTGAGCACTGAGGAGACCCAACATGTCTCTCCCCGCGTCTGGGACTCGCCGAATGACTCAACCATACAAAGGAGGTAGTGTGATGACGTTTTCCTCTAGCAGTTGTTTAAAACGGATACCCGCTGGGCGGGGAAACGAAGGGAAACGAACGTAAGATAAAATAAATTTTGGAGAATGTATTTGTTGCCGAGTGGGGTGATTTGAAACCCCCATCAGTTTCACTCCCTACGATCCAAGTAGAATATCACGTCTCTTGTTAATAGATGATTTGCCAGCGTCTACTAGTAAGCATTCTATTCGTCTAGTGCAGGAAGCACCAGTTGCAATGCGGACTCCTGCATGGTGGATACTGTTAGGGGTCCTGAGTGTCGACGGTGATGCAAAGGCGTACACAATACTGCCATAATCTAATACAGACCGACCGAGACTTCTATACACACAAAGAAGGCAAGTGTGGTATGCGCCCCATGATGATGCGCTCAAGCAGTGTTCCGCGGCGTCGTGGTTGAACTGAATATACAGCGGAAAAACCCTCTGGCAGATGCCACGGAACACAACAGATTTGTGCCGACGGAGGACCAGCTTCCGAGGAAGCAATGTGAGGAGAGTAAATTAAAGAAGAATACCAAAAATTAAGTCTAATGAATTTACTGACTCGAATCTCGTCACAACATGATAGGTAATGAAGAAAATAAACATTGAGTTATTGAACTAAACATACAAAAACCAGAGGAGCAATTGAGCAATTAAAGCAGATAAAATGGAAGGGTGAAATATGAATATAAATATCATTAACTTAATAACCCTTCTATATGATTACACAATTGGCACAAGTTCTATAGGAGCAGTTCTTTACTTGTACTATCGCCAACCACAGTACGTTAATAACTGGTCTACCTTGGAGTTGAAACAGTACTTGATTCCAATGAGACTATGTTCAGCTTAACTCACAACATCTGGCTGGATTCTCAGACTCGAACTCACGGCAGATACGAACTCAGTTGGAGAGTCCAGCTGGTGTTGTCTTCAGCC
>NNCF01125921.1:215248-240245 GCA_002313205.1 Laupala kohalensis | reverse complement strand
GTTGTCTTCAGCCTGCAGCTCGAGATCTTGAAGGGCCTGGATACGCACTCGCAAGGGAGTACAATGATGCACACGCTAAGTTGGCGGGCGCGAATTGAAGCGTAGTAATAATAAGCATACGCGCACACGATGATAATACAGAATGGGAGCAGATCCCGGTCGCGTGCGGCAACTTGTGAAGGTGCTCTTAAATGTAATTTAACAATACGACTTGACGTTACTCGCTCTATAATAAAATGAATAGAAAATTAAATAAAATTAACTAAGTAATCAGACTTAGAAATGAAAAGACCGACTTTGAAATCGGGTTGCGGTTGGCGAAAAATGTATATCCGTTGCCCGGACGAGAAGTAGACGAAATGAGTGCGTCTGGTTGAGAGAGTGCGTGATAAAACGACTGAGAATGCGTCCGAATTGAGTGGGCGCGTGGTGAAAACTGAGAGCGCACCTGACTCGGATGGGCGCGGGGTGCAGTATGAAAAAGGGCTGCAAGACTGAGAACAGGTCAGGAAGGGCGCCGCGGTGAAGGGGTGTCCGCTTGGTGGCGCCATCCTACGGCCATCTGATGGGGCTCCATGCTAATGCTTGCAGATCTCATGAAATGAATGATGCAGGAAATGTGCACATTTGGGTGAAAGGCGTTTCGCAGAACAAAGGCCAGCCAGCGCAGCCTGCACTTAGGGGGTGAGAAGAATGCCAAGCGTAGCCTGGCGGAAAGGTACTGAGAAAACAATTAGCATCACTTAGGGAAAAATTTATTCCTAGCTGGTTGGAATTGTGTGTGCCGAAACAAGCAGCGAAGGAGGTTCTGGGAACAATTACAACGGGATTGTAGTTTTCAGATGTGATTGCGTCAAGTTAGTGAGCGGTCGAATTTTGGGGAGTCAACGAAAGGAAAACGTTGGCCCCCAAAAAAGATCTGGATCATTATGGAGATGGTATATCCTACAGAAATGCATACAGCATGACTTGGATACAGAAAAATTAAAACGGTAGACATGCTCCACTCGTGTAAACGGTTTAAAAACAATTGCAGTTGCCTCTCGAAGACAGAAATGCTCCTAGATAAACAATAGATGGCGAAGTCGTCAACGAAGAGAGACGCATGTACTGGTTCTCGAACTACTAACGCAATGCTATTTATGGTCATGGCAAAGAGAGTTACGCTTAAGATTGAGTCCGTTTTCCAAAGGACACCGTTTTCCAAAGGATAATTCGATGATAAATAAGTACCGATGCGAACGCGGAAAGAGCGTTGAGATAGGAAGCTCTCAAGGAACAGATGAAGACAGCCTCGGAATCCCCACGAGTCTAGTGTGCGTAGGATTCCGTACCTCCAGGTTGTGTCATAAGCTTTTTCCAGGTCGCAAAAAAATGGCCACGAGATGTTCCATCAATACAAACGCTGATGAGATGGTGGATGACAACGCAACAAGGTTGACCGCTGTTTTCTGAAACCACATTGGATATTTGTCAGAAGGTTTGGCGATTCCAGCGACCAAACAAGGCGACGATTGATCATTCTTTCTAACAATTTGCAAACGCAGCTTGTCAGAGAAATCGGTCGAAAGTGCGACGGATTACAACGATCTTTTCCCTTCTTCGTATGTGGAATAATTATGGCCTCACGCCATTGAGCATGGACGGTATGCTCATTCCAAATAGAGTTAAATAACTTTAGAAGCAATATTATGCCTATCTCTGGAAGATGTTTTAGCATCACGTCATGTATTTGATCAGGACAAGGGGCTGTATATTTCCAAGACGCAAGGGCAGAAATCAGTTCCGTCATAGAGAAAGGAATGTTATATACCTCGTCTCTGCAACTGGAGAATTCCAAGAATCAATTTTCCGCGCGAGCTTTCTGTTGGAGAAACATTGGAGAAAAACCGGAGGAGTTAGAGAATATTTCGTAGTGTGATGCAAGTTCCTCAGCGATGACGTCCGGTGAAGATTCAAGCAGTCCATTTACATTGAGACAAGGAATGGAAAAAAGACCATGTACCTTGAATCTAGGGACATTTTTCTTCCATACGACTGATGATGGAGTACGGCTTGTAAGAGATGAAATGTAAGCCTTCCAGGAAGACGACTTATTTTCTCGTAGAGATCGTTTCGCTCTGGCTCTGCACCTTTTAAACTCAATAAGATTTTCAACAGTGGAATACTTGTTAAGCCGCGCTAAACCTTTCTTTCTAGCGCTGACCGCCTGTGCTCAGTTGTAATTCCTCCATGGAACAGGGCAATGCCTCGGATTACATGATGATTTAGGGATGGCAAAATCGGTGGCTTTGAGAACTGCCTTTGGGTAAATGGGATGCCATAGCATCCACATTGGCGAAAGGCTCATCACAAAGATTGATGTTCCGTTTAAAAACATCCCAGTCTGTTTTTTTCAACATCCACTGAGAGGGGCGTGAAACCGAGGGGCAAAAAACGTTGAAATATATAAGAATCGGGTAGTGGTCACTCCCATACAGATAGTCAAGAACTGTCCAGTCTAAAATTGGGGAAAGAGGGGAACTGCAGATGGCTAAATCCAGCACACAGAAAGATCGGGAAACTGTACAGAAGTGGGTAGAGTGACCCGTGTTAAGGAGCGCTATATCTCGGCTATCTAACAATTTTTCAATTATATCACACTTCGGGCAGTTGTGTGAAGAACCCCACATCAAATTATGGGTATTGAAATCATCGACGATAAGAAATGGGGATGGCAACTGGTCCATCAGACCAGCAAGATCTTTCTTCGCGAATGACTGCCCGGGGGGATGTAAATTTTACATGACGAGACAGTAAGAGCTTTAGGTCATCTGAGCGGACATGAATGCCAAGACCCAATGTCTGGAGTTTATCTGCTCTTTCTTCTATCTTTGTTTTTTTTTCTGCGGACGACTTTAAAGTCAGACCCTGCTGTGGTCTCCTCCCCGGGAGAGTCGCCGTGATCACTGCTGGAATGATCACTCGCGGACATAACAAGTCCACTATTTTTGCTCCTTGAACGGCGGCGACTAGAGGAAGTTGATCCAACATGGGAATCCGACTTCAAAGCGTCAGGTGTTTGGGACTGAGGGGAGCGAGTTCTCCGCCGGGGACGACGCAGAGATTGTCCTCGGGGCCATTGTTACTTCGCGGGTTCCACTTGTTGAATATTACTAGAAGTTGAGGTAGAGGTAGACACTGATACAGATTTTTCTTTGGGTGATACCTTATACTTTGTAGGTATAAGGATTTTGCACCCCAGAAATTCGTCTTTTGAGGCAGAAGGATCATCCAATGATGCCGCAACACCAGAATTACACATCTTGGGTTTTTCTATTTCCTCCAAAACCACCTGACAGACAAAGAAGCTGTAGATGGTTTCGGTTCGGTGACCGCTGTTGCAAAATATTTGGTGATATTTATCGGATTTTTGATGAGGTACTGACGCCTGACCTCGGGGAAAGACACTCTTTCCGTAACGCGGATGCTTTGGATATCTTTCTCCACGATATATTTTGCGCAGTTGTTGGAATTGGAAGGATAGCTTTCCTTACAATTCACGCAGCATGGAGGCGACGAGCAAGCTGACGACTCGTGCGACAGTTGTCCGCAAATAGCACACACTTCGCAGGGTGACTTGCACCGGTCGACTGTGTGACCGAATATCTGGCACTTGAAGCAGTTCAGAGGATTCGGTACGTACTGGCGCACTCGCAGGGTATAAAAACAGCAGGATAAAATCAGCAGGATTCCTGGAGAGAAGGCTTATCAAAAGTCAGAACCAGAATGGAAGTGGGGGACTGATGTTCCTAGCAACTTCTTCTTAATTATGTGTACATTTATCACGCCTTGGGGTTCAAAGAATGCCTTCAAGTTTTCATCTGACTCTTGTGTAGAATCTTCGTGATTTACGACACCTTTGCACTTGTTCAGGCTAGGATGTGTGGTGGTTTCTATTTTTAGGCCAGCAATTTCTTTTATTTTTAGAATGTTCTCAATCTGCTTATCTGTGCGTGCCTCCAACAGAATTTCACCATTCCGCTGATGCACGACAGATTGAAGCTTTCCTATGGTGTCGTCAATTGCTTTCACAAGATGGACAGAACAGATGAACTTAAAAGTCTTTCCCTCATAGTTGCATTTCATTAATAGGAAGCGAGGTTTTGTGGGCCTGTCACTATCCTTACAAAAAAACTGTGTAAATCTAGAGTTTCATCAACTAATCGCCTCTTCCTAGAGGAAGAGGGCAAGACTCATATAACTTTAGGTTCCCATGCCATTCCATTCGCGCTTGGCAGCCCTGTCATGAGCTGATTATTTCACGAAAATCAAGGAAAAATATTTCTGGTCGGGGTGGCTTTTGTGGATACGCGTTGTTCACTCACTAGCAAGGTAGAGTTCCAGCCAAAAGAATAAAATTAAGGTAAAACAATGGAAAACGTTTTAAGTACCAAAAACATGCTTTTACAAGAGGCTCATAAAAACGATTTAACACAATGATTCATTACGAAAAATTATCATGGTTTTCACGTATAATGTTGCAACTAATGATGTTTTTAGAAAATAAATTTTATCCAAATTAAAATATGGAGGGGCGTATCGTTGAAACCGTTGTAAGCACCAAATAATTAAAATATGGATAATGTTCGAATTGTTACCTGTGATTTAAAATAAACACTCCAAATACCAAGAATAGTACCCAAGAGAGTGTAAGTGCCACGCCTGAAAACTATCATTTTGAAAACAAATGAATGAAAAATTAACAATACAATATATTATAATATATCATATCATAGATTTCTCTAAATGTTATTGTATAGTACTTGTTAACCTCGTGACAATGTAAACGTCCACGCAAATCTTTTGACCGTAATAGCAATTTAACTATCAACCGAAGGTACTTACACTGATTACCATATCATAGCGTTGTCATAAAGAACATTTTTCGTGAAAATAAAGAATTGACACTTTTTCCATTTACCTCATCTATGTTCCTCAGTGTATTCTAATTTCAATCCCACCCGCTAAGAGAGTGAGTACTATGGGTTGCTTGCCTAGCAGGAGCAGGACGAGTTTATTGACAGTGTGTTCTAGAATCATGAAGATTCGATTTTTAACCATTCATTCTGTTAGTAGGAGCGATTTATCCGTCAAGATCTGCAGACTTAAAAGTTGTGTCCTTGTGACATATGTGTCTGCCTTCGACAAACCGGTTTAAAAACGTTATATCGTAAATTTGACCACAAATATACACTTTCTATAATAGTGAAATAATGAATAGCTCATATTTCATTTGTTTGCCTTCTCTAAAATGTTATCGCACATAAATACAAGAGACCTAAAAAAACTGATATCCCGGGCCTCTGTAGGTGTTTGGTACGAAACTATCTTCTTTTTTTTTGTATCAACACTTCTCGGATTGACATATGAACGTATTGTAGTCTACAACTTGAAAGGAAAATTGACTTAATATACATGTCGGGTCAGAAATTATATGACTTTATGAGCTCACGACCTCGAAAGCAAAACGCTTCGAAACTTATCTCCATACGGTCATGTATTTTCCATCATCCATCGGTGGTCTGTGCAGCTGTCGCCGGGCTGAGTCAGCGTTGTCGTAGCCATAGCCGATAAGTGGCGTATCCACTTGCGTCAATGACGTTGAATACGATGATCGCTCTGTTTTATTCCTTTAATATCTCTCCTAATATGCTATGGACTTCGTATATGGAATGATAGTATTTGAACCATTCATGAGACGGGGACTAAAAAGTCGCCGAGTGGAGATTTAGTGTAACAGGAAACACACCTGGTTGTTTTCCTCCTTGTTTCCTGCGGCCCGCGAATGTGACCTCTGGAACACTGTCCTGCCACGTGAGCGGAGAGCGGTGGTCCTCGTCACGTAACTTTCGAAGATGATGTCTCTTGCTCAACAAAGATTAAGGAACCTAAAAGGTGTTCCACATAAGAAATAGAATCGTTATGTGTTAGAGTGTTGTAACTCCTATTAGTTCGTTAGTTTGGTGTGAAATAAATGGAAAACATTTTAATACTTCCCTTCAATTTCCTGATAATTTCATTTTTTATTAGTTTCCAACACATTATGGATCATTTGGTTGATTTTACAATGCTCATTTTATGAAACGTGATGTATCGCAAATGATGAATCTATAACATTTTATCGAATAAGGATATATCACCATCGTATTTTCTTTTTCGGAGATCCACCTGAAATAAATGACATGGTTTGTCTTCAAACTGTATTATTCCAAATGCTGGTAAATTCACTCCTTGCTTCATAATTTTAGAAGGATTATACAAATATTTGATTTCATGCAAAATATACGTGAAAATTTATGATCACAGGTAAGAGAAATTAAGAAATTTTGCGAATAGATTTTCCTGGAATCAAAAAGCGACGAACTAGGACATTTATTTCAACAATTTTAATATATTTTTCTCTACTTAACGAATTCGTAAATTTGAAAATTAAAAATGATCCGAAAATCAAGGTTTATGTTTGGAAGTAGATTCTATCAGTTGGATGTATGATTATAAACATGATGATCATTATTTGGGATTCGTAGTACAAGATCCAAGACGCACGAATTTGATCAGATTACTGCTTTAGAAAACCACTGAAGGAATTTCAGAAACCGTCTAGTTCACATATAACATTTTGCGGTGACATAGCATAAACATTTGGATGTCTACTGATAAATCCATCACGTAATTCAGGGTATTTTTCCCTTAAGTGTGTTTCTTATTTCCGGAAGCAATGATGCTTTACAATGCTCATTTTATGAAACGTGATGTATCGCAAATGATGAATCTATAACATTATGCAATTATGCTTAATTCTGATACTAATGCGTTATTCCTCTGGAGCAGGTTTGACATTTCAACTAATAGACCTTCACTACATTGTGCACGAATTCAAACTTCTGTTGAGTCTATGTTACCCATGTACGCCTGATGTTCCTGATCCCCCTCTCAGGAAGACTACTTCACCATATACATAATAAGTGATACCCCGTATATAAATTTAAAGTTATACTTGCATGGAGCTGTCAGCAGCAGAAAAAAATCAGACATCTTTCTTCTGATACACGATAAACAAAATAAAATCTATTTAATATATAATACATGATACATTAAATTTGAGTTTGCAGTATGATGTTTTTTAGAAACAAGGCATCATTCATAATGCAACAATATTTCGCAGTTACACTGGAGACACGATTTGTTCTTTAGAATGCAGACACGTTCGTAGAATGTGTATCACCCTGGTGTTTTAGGAAGAGTATCCGAAACATCAGAATATACCAGATCACGATAATCACATTTGATTTCTGTCTTTCCGAATTATTAAATGACAAAGAAGACTATAGTCTTATATGCGACTTTATCAACTTTACTTGTGGTAGGTAACGTATCAACAAAGTGGGTGGCGAATTTTTATTTCATTGAAAATTTATGTTTTTAGTTAAATTCAGATCTGGAAAACTACAAATTTTTTATTGTATCGTATTGTAACTCATTAGTTGAGAAATGTACACATCTGAACAACAAAAATCTTTATTCAGTCAATGTAGGGTAATTTTAGAGGTAAATGTCATAAAATTTCAACTTTCTGAGGTAACTATCATAAACTAAGAATGTCGCCGTTTTTTTTCAGGTTTCATTATTAACTTTTCTTTACTATATTACATTATTAACTTTACGGCGGCATCCTGAGTGTCAGTCTTACTCATTAAGAAAGGATTTTTCGAAATTCCCATCTGTGACATCTCACGACTTAAGATGTCATTACAATTTTTATGTGAACGTGCTATTTCTACCTACACTAAATTATAATGAAGGGTAAACCGAAACACTATAACAAAGACGTCCTTGGTGAAGCGGGCTACTATGATGTTACTACGATACTAACACTCTTTTGGTAGATTCATTATTTTAATGTTTGGCATTCAGTTATTAATCTAAAAATTTCAAGTGTCCAACACAAATTAATGATTAAAAATATTAATGCATCACTATGTAGTTGACATACGTAATAATTTAATATGTCTTACATGTTGTTCCAGGACTTCAAATTAAATACTTTTTTAACGATCGTCAAAAACTGTTTTTTCTATAATAAATAAGTACAAAGTGTAAAAAAATATTTTAATCGACAAAGGTATTCATAATATCCGAATAACGGAAATTTCATGTTTTTCTGCTCAAGTCTCAGAAAAATAAAATTTTTTCATTTATTTAATTATTTCAACTCTATCGGCCCTGTTCCTGAGTGATATTACCTGGGTTTATGTACTTGTCGATCTTATTATTATTCACATATTCTTCTTTTTTCGTAATTTTTAAGGTTGTAATTAATTGCTACTTCTATTCATCTCTTATGTTTCATTGTGTCTCGCATTGTTCTCAAAACAGTTACATGATAAGCGAAGATATCATATTTCACAATAAGTTGTTTTTGTTCCGAATTCCTTACTTGTATACCATAAAGATAAAGGAATAAAGGTAATATACTTGTATTCGAGGATTCCGCCGTCGGGTCGTAACCAAAGGGTCAAGGAATCTTCGGAACATTTTTATGAACGTCTTACGCGTAAAAACATCGGATTATTTATTATGCCAGGGTAGCAAAAGAGACAAAAATAACAAAGATACTAACACACTTCGTCAGATTCGAAATGTGGTCTCTTATTTTTAACACCATTATAACAAATGTTGATCAGTCACACCAAAGTATTCAAGAATTTTCTCCACCTACTCGAGGAGATCAGAGATAACAATATCCCAGAGAATCATTTTTTTAGAATTTCAACTAAAATAAGTAAAAATTAAAAAATTGAAGAAAAAAAATCTGACTTAGTGCGCACCTTAGCTTCTATGAGCCGATGTATTTGTATCAATGTTACGGAAAACAGAGATTGCAACATAATTTCGTTAAGATACTACATCAAACAACTTCGCTATTCTCCATATCGGAAACGTTACGTGGAAAAATTCCATACAACAAATATTCTGGTTGACAAAAGTTTATTGCATAAACCCTTAAAAACATTAAGTCTCCACTATACGGAACTACAATGTTAATTATGCCACAATGGTATAGAATAATCCAGAACTTGCAACTTGATACAAAGCTGGTAATTATCACAATCTCCGTTTGGTTGACCGAAGAGCATGTTATTCAATCCAATCATTCATGAATGTCTTATTTAGGTTGAAAAGAATTCTGGACTGATTATATTACACAAGTAAAAACACTACCTGCATTTTCGGCTCAAATATTAGTAAAATATTATTTATTTAATTATTGACACGGCAATTTAAGTAAATTGACAATAAACTTAGTCAATTAATTACAGTCACAGTTAATTATTTCCATACTTATTACAAGTCATCCAATTATCCTAGCATACATTATAATTAAATATATAGGTTCGATACATCCGCTAAGAAAGGATTTTACGAATCTCCACCCCTAACAAGGTGAAATAGGGGTTGAAATGTTTTATGTATGTACCCCACCATAACTCTAGAGTGCGTGGGGCAATTGCAACCACACTTGATACACAGATTCAAAACCATACTTTTCGGGGCCGTTGTGATGGATTAGAGCGTCCCCGGTGCTTTATAAGTTAACAATTAGTCCACATTGCAGATAATATACCCCTAGCATCTCTGGGTTAGGGTTGGGAGTGAAGGACAGGTAACCATAATAAAAAACGACCGACATTAGTGTTGAATCAATCATTTTTGGGACCGCTGAAGTGAAGTGACACCCTCATTGCCAGATAAGTACAGGATCACCCCCTATAAGGAATAAACACCCTTTGTGTTGAGCGTGAGAAGGAGTGAAATAAAAATAATCGAAAATGTCCGATATTAGAGTTGAGATCGTAGTTTTCGGGGTCGCTGAAATTAGTAGTGACATTCTCGAAAACGGTAAAATTCACAATCTGACCGTTTAAACTCCAGTACCCCTAGGGAAGGGGATGTCTTGAAAAGAATATCGAACATGACATATCAGTGACGAGTGCATAATTTTCGGCGTAGCTGAGTTGATTGTGAAATCCCGATATCGTGTAAGTCTGAACTCACCCCTCATGAAACAAACAAACCACTATATCCTCCTTGGGTGGGGGGTAGAAATGGATTTATGGATAAAAATAATTGTAACTAATACTGAAATATAAAAGAAATTAAAAATGAATCAGATACATAGTTTTAGAGTTGACGAGATGTTTCAACTACCAATTCCGTTATGTTTAAGATAAGATCACATAAGAGCACTGTATTCTTAGAGCTGGAGTGGAAAGGGCGAGACGTAAAATACCGCAAAAAGATCGATATTAGGGTCGAGTCCACGGTTATTCTGTATTCTGAGGTTGATAATCGTATCTTCATTGACATTATGAAACCTTCAGAACACGTGAAGTGCACGACACCTCTTGAGGTGGGGGTTGGGAAGAGCGTGTCATGAAAAAATATTCAAAATGTTCCCTAAGAAAAATTCACCCCTAAGGGTGTGGAATGGGATATTGGTGTTTTCTAAAAGCTTTTTCTCAATTTTATATTTTAACATAAGGAACGGAGGATATACATCAATTCTATGAAACCTCCAACATTATTGGATAAGATTCTCAGAGGATACCAATGACGATATGAGAAAAACGAAATTGGAGATTTATTACAGAATTCACGCGATCAAAACTGCGGGTACTCAACTAGTTTCGTACATACGTGTTTTCATCACCTCCGACTTCTCCGCTGCGATAAGAGGATATATTCCACGATACATTAAGAATGTGAACGTAGCCTGGAGAGTATTGTAATGTTCAAAAATCTATACTGATAAAAGTAAATTATTTGGAATGTCTGTGGTATAGGTTTCAGAAAAAGCAATCGATGAAATTATTTGATATCTTTAATCAGGAATGAATTTAATTAATCTTTAAGTGGACTCCTCTTAAAGATTATTGCAACTAAAATGCAAAGTATGGTTAATATTGATGAATCACAAAAGCAGAAAAAACAGTAGAATTGACTGCTAATCAGTAGATGTGAAACTTCCCTCGCATGACTGTTGACTATGAAGCTCACTAAAGTTCCCGCCAGAGTTCCATTGCGTTACGTGAGACGGACAATCCACTGAACGTATTATATATGTGACCGAATCGTAGAAGCAAAATTATATAAAGGCTGTGAAGAACATTGTTTTCAAATACATAACCTTAAAATGAAATGAAATCCAAAGAATTCAGAGGTTTTAACTATGTGCTTCGTTTATTAAGCTTTCTACATAAATTGTATTTTCGTTCTGTCTAGATTTTACAATAATTCCTAATTACGTTCATATAAGCATACACTACTGAAAATTGTAAGTATTTTTGTAGGTTTTCTTCGTGGTATTTATTTTTTGAAATTCACAAAAGTGAAACGTAATATCACTTTTGCAATTCACGCTAGAAATCCAATTACCCACAGTCCAATAATCCAATCGATTTTAGAGAAGAAATACGTACAACGACAAAACATTTTAACGAGAAAATAAGAGCCATTGCGATTCCTTGACTTTACCAGTTCTGGTAATATATATTTGCACAAACAATTTCATAAAAAGAGTCCCGGTTTTTCTGATTTACATTTTTCTCTCTTCATTCCTGAGCTACAGATTGAATTATATTTCCGCGTATTCAAATTGGCCCAGCCTTCAATTAATTCGGATATTTGTAATTGTACTATATAGCAAATTAATTTAAAAAGCGAGCAGCATGATTTCTGACTGGGTTGCTCTTCGTGTCGTACTGTCCAAGGCAAACGATACAGAATCCTGACTCGAAATAGCCACGGGAATTAAACCGTTGGCAACTGCTCTCGCACGCGGCACTCGTTGGACAACATCCGCTATTCATTGATTTTGTAGAAGTTGTCTCATCTGGTAGGTCAGTTCTCAGACGTACTTAAAGTAGTTAAATAATTTTTTCTATGTTCTAGATTGTACACATTGATATAGTTTGTGGAATGGCAATCTAATTGAGGCATTTCACGTTAAGTAGAAAACGAAAATAATTCAGTCATTCAAATTGTTGTTGCTTTTCGGTGATTTATACTTCTACAAGAATATGAAGCGATTTTTCTCTGTGATAGCTAGTTGCCCATTTCCGATAATTTGAAGATTGGACGTCATGTGCTGTAGGGGTTTTCTCAGAGCAATTATAGAAATAAAGAAACTAATTCGAAAAGAAATAATATAGTGATTTTTATTCGTTCAAGAAAAACCCAAATTAATAATTAAAATTATTTTATTGCAAAGTAGGAAAGTTTCCATTTTTATAAAATATTTTTAACAGCTTAAAATATACAGACAATGTATGCCAATGTTTATGGTGGGATACGTATTCACACTCAATATCCGCTCAAAGCAGTAGCTCTGCATGGAAGCATCAATTAAACAATAGTGATAGCATTTCTAATGTTTTGTGACGTATAATATGTATTGGTATGACGTATAATACAAATTGGATCATCGATCCGAAGAACATGAAATGAGTTTTCGTACCGTTTTTCAGGAAACGTTTTCGTGCTCAATGCAGTCAAGGGACGTATTGGAGCGGGAGCGCGTGGGAGCGACCCTTTGGTCTGGGAGCAGCGCTCCTTTTTGAACAGTAGACCCTTTCATCATTGCGTAGTTTGTATAAATTTGAAAAGAGTGAAAAGTAAACCTACTGAAATTAACAACATTTTTTCATCAAAATGATACAATCTAACTAAATTAGACCTAACACAGCCTTACTCACCATATTGCATTTAAAATTAAAGAAAAAATTTCCGGACCGCCGGTACTGGTACGAGGAACTGTCTATTCTATTCCGATTGCTCCGACATAATAGCTCCCACCCAGCCAAATTGCACTGCACACCTACCATACCACGAAGCAAAAGGAAAGTACAAGAGGTTACTGGTCCTCACACTTCGAAAAAGTGGTCGAAGTTATGTGTACAAAATAGGAAAAGGAAATTCAACTAGTCGCTTTATCAGAAGACTAATTTGATGTGAATGAATAAAAGCATTTTATTCGAACCTCTAAAGGCATCTGTGGTTGGTAAAGCAGCACTAGATACAAGGGAATTATGGTTTGTGGTCAGTTTGATAAATTATAATGGAAAATAGAAACAAGTTACTTTTGAAATTTTGTAAGAAGATGATCAAAGTGAAATACAAATCAATTCGAAACAAAAACTTAAATATGAGTTTACTTTTAGCTTCCACTATATTTCACAGTTTCCGAATTTGTTAAACATCGTAACTAGATAAAAGTCTCGATACGTTTTTGACACAATAAATAAATATATTATGCAATATACACGGATTTATTACTTATTTCATTGTGCCACTTTGGTGATCCAAGATGAATGGAGATGTGTTTATCTATCTAACATGCAAAGAAGTACGATCGCTATCATAGTTCTTTCAGAAAATAGAAATGGTCATGTTCCAGTATTATTTCTTTTTCAGTATCAACACTTGTGGAATAAATTGCTCCGGTCAATCAAAAAAATGTACATGATTTCTTGTACTACCTTAATTAAAACGTGATATACGGTACAACGGTCTCCCCAACATTATCACTTAATTTATAATGATTTTAATAGTAATTAATTAAAGTAGATAAAAGTGTATTAATGCTTATTGTTTTAACTATTACTTATAAATTGTTGATTCTTATTATTCATACCTCATAATAAAACTTTTTATCTGTACTCAACATTGGCACAGTTGTGTACGTTAACGGTTTTCCCCAGCCCAGTCCGGGGCTTACCCCGTTTTCTCATATGGCATTTCGATCGGAATTGATGGAGTATTCCCTTAATGGGAGGGTTTATAACTCTTTTTTTTAACCTCGGGGTGTTGAGCTATTTTTGCGTTGAGGCGAAAACGAAACGATAATTTACTCACTAAAGTTTTTGTGACAGTAAATTATTTATACCAATGAACAAATAGTATTAAGGGTACAGAAACATTTTTACAAATGTAATATATATATAACATTACAAGTTAGGAGGTATACGAAGGATATACTATAGTTATCTACCCCACAACACATATTTTGATCATTGTTCGAATCCACGAATCGAATTTGCTGGGCACTATATCGCTTACTAAAATGAATTCTGTAACTCTTCTACCAATTTGAAAACCCTCATTTATGACGTGTGCGGTGCGAAGAAGAAATCTTGATACGATAGAAGGACTTGCCACAGCGTAACATTAGCAAATTTTTGTTCTTCAAGCGGGACACACAGTAAAAAGAAAATTGTTTTAACTATTAATTATAAATTGTTTGTTCGTGAGAAGGTTTGAGAAAAATTGGAGCACATATAAGATTCTTAAAAACAGCAAGAATGAGCAGGCTCAGAATGGTATTGAGTTTATAACGTATGAAGAAGCTTGTATTAGCAAATGTTGCTTTCAGTTGTTTTCTGGAGAATCAGAAAGGGTTAGATTTAAATTTCTCTGTGAGATATGATTCTCAAACCGTACTCAGTATTGCTCAAAATTATGAAATATTAAATAAAACTTGCATCTCAAGGGCACCTAATTTTTTAGACATTCGTAACAACGCGATACAGACATTCATAATTCAAAGTGTAAAACCTCTAGGTATTTGAGTCATATCAAATAATCTGTCACAGCTGGCTACATGCATCTTTCTTGAACTTCGAAGTTAGGTACATTTTTGCGCATTTTTCTTAACTGCAAACGTAAGCTATATTTGGGACGATGTACTTCCTCACACATTTCATTTATTATCAGAAAGTAAAAACCGAAATAAAGAGTATTCTATCATATATCATTGAATCCAGACAGTCATTTCAAGGACTGTATCATGTGTTCCTCTAAAGGACTCTGATAGAAGAATCATAAATTTCATTGCGAAACGCAGTTCAAAAGTCGAAGGTTAGCAGTAAATAACAAAGGGGGAATATAAAACATTAAAATCGTCACAAATCCATCACATTAAAAAGACTCAAGCAAAAACAAGCCAGAAAATGGGATGGAATGTTGTCATGATTTCTTATAATTAAATTACGATAGTTTGGTAAGAAATATCTTTCATTCGACACACCAAGCTTTCGGATAGATGTGAAGTTATTTGTCAATTGTAGAATGTGATATTTCCATAATTTATTTAATACATGAATATTTAATACATTTCCATATTTAATAATTTATGAAAATATGAAGAATATGTACGAAATTAATGATTCTTTCTTATTGCTCAAAATGAAATTTTATAAGAGACCAAAAATCAAGTGGAATGATGTATACACGTATATTCTGCTAGACTGTGGTACAGGGTCGTCGAAAAAGGTTGGATGGTTTAAAAAAATTTAAGGTCTTAAAAATAATAAGAACTACGACAGACAAAAACAAGTTAGGCTTTGCACGCATCCCATCAATAATCGAACTCGAGCCATTTGTTATTGTTAGAACAGCAATAATAATCCGCTGACGTAGTTATTCATCGGCGCGATGTTTTTCATGGTAAACCTTATTCTATAGGTAACCTTTTCCTACCCCCTTCAAAAATGTAAAATAGGGGCTTCTTGGCGACCGCAGCGGCGGTAGGCTTCACCATTCATCTGTTTGGAAATTTCCCATTAAGACCCAGTTTCTTTTTATTGCTAGTACCACCGTTTTATACTATTCTCGAGTTGGGTCTCTACCATACTCTCTTCGGCAATTGCTTAGAACGATAATTTCACATCATTAAAACAGTTTAACCACAAAATGCATGATTTTTTTTTCTGTAACAGACGTCATTGCACTAACAGCGAGAGCAGTCTATTGACGTGCAATGTTGCCTGCGCCTGATAAAAAACAATGAATTACAGTTTAAACAGGCTACACTACCAATGTCTTCACGTTTAAAAACACTTGAAAAGCTACGGAAGAATATGTTGAAACAAATATAAAATTTCGTCAATTTCTGCGAGTAATGATTTTTTTAACCATCCAATCTGCCTTGATGACCCTGTATTTTGATTTTAGTATTTTTGAACAAATTTTCAACACTGCGCTCTTTAATTTTGTAGAGAGAAATAGTTTCACTTTGCGTATAATTTTAAAATAGGTGAATTTCAAATGAAGGAAAATTCTAACTTCATGAAGGAGGAGTCGAAATTTTGAAATGGAGTCGAAATTTTCGGACATGAAAAAATTCATTTCCCAATTCAGGTCGAGACGATTCCATGGAGCTTCTGAATCAATTTTTTTTTAGTTTTGTACCAAAATAATTTATTGAGTGGATGCAGAAAGCATGTAAAACACTAACAACTGTCATGTTCTTTCGTTAATTTTATTTAGTTTCTCGCCGAACAGTAATTGCTGTATTTTTGTCTGCCAATTCTTATTTGCTTATCGTCGGGCTTGAAATCATATTTTAACTTTTCACGACCCACTCGTCGGGCAAAAAACGAGAATTTTGCACGTGTTATTTACGTAACATTCCTGAAACTGGTTCTGGAAGATCTCATGCGAACAAAAAATTTGTTTGTTTCCAAATGGATATTCATCGCTGGGTTGAATTACGTGTGAATACGATGCGTGCTTCAAGAGTAACGTCTTGAAAATTGGCGGTAAGACTGTGTTACCAGTGATTTTTCCTTGAATTCATATGCTACGTGTAATAAATTATTGTAAGAAACCACAACATATTATACGGGGTGAGGAGAACAAATTACATTAAAGAAATGATGGTAGAAAATATAATAGAAACAGATGTGGCATACAAAATGATGGATCGCGAGATAAATTTTCAGAGTATACAATATCAATATGGAAAACAAAAAGCAGCCTAAAATAACAAATAATAGTGCTCGTCATGGAATATCAACCGATGCAGATATGGCGAGTAGGTGAACACACATAATGAATCATGAGATATTATTACCACAACAGAGATGTAATTTATGGTTTTCAAATAATTAAATTAAAGTTAAAAAACCTTTTAAGATTTTTTCTTATTCTTTCAAACTTAATAAAAACCAGTTTCTCCCAAGAGTCGCGATGTCAGATGTTCTTTGTACATCAAAATAATAATGTCAAGAACGATCTCATTTATCAAAATATTACTTAAGAAAGTTAATTATCTGAATTGTACTGAACAAAGGTATACCAACCATTAGGAGTATCAAGATTACTAACAAAATTGCATTCGCCATAGCAAATTTCATAGTATTACTCTTCCAAAAATGGAATTTATTTGTTATAGAAACATAAAATTAACGGATACATTCTTACTATTCGCTTGAATTGTGTTTCAAATATTAACTATATTAAAAACGTCGCTTTTATTATAGTTTTAATTGCAGTGTTTTTAGTACGAAAAATATTATAACATAATCTAAGTTTTTCAAGTCTTCCCCTTCTTTCAGTATACTAAAATTACAAACTAAGTAGTAAGAAATAAAAAAATGAAATGATTAATGATGTAACCGTATATACCTATTAGTAAATTGAAGTTTTTACACCCCACCTCCACCAGCGGTCAGGCCAAGTAACTTTCCACTATATATGACTTGGCCAGAGAGAGAGGCCTCGTTTTGAAATGTTCAAGACTCCTTCACATCTCAAGCGCTCTATGATTTTCATTAGGTTACTTCAGAAGGAATTTTACACTTCTAGGGTGTTCATTAGAATTGTAAATATAATTTCAATTAAGTATTCAAACATCTTTCTGTCGTAGGAGGAACACATTCAAATTTAACGAAATTGTGTGAAATATTATTAAGGAGGCAATGACCCTCACGTAGAGCTCCCCCCACCCCACCTCGCTCATACTATCTCACCCTTTTATTTTTTTTCGACAATTCATAACAATTATTAATTTATTTATGTAGAAGACGTAGAAGTAAATAATTGAAACAAAGATTTTCTCGAACGCGACTTCGTTATACACTTACAGCAAGGTCGTTTAATCCGCGCGCGTAGGCAGACTGCTACGAGCCGAGCGACAAAAATTGCTGTATTCCTCGTTATATAAAGTTTTCCTTCCAATAGATCATAAGATCCTTATTTAATCGACGCAGGATTAAATAAGCTAAATTTAATATGCCTTTCTTTCATATTGGTATATGAGACACTTTTTCTACTAGGTGAAACAATAGTATCTAGTAACATTTATTCCGAATTAAGTCAATGATTTTTAAATATATCAAAATATAAATATATATAAGAAAAAGAAAGAAAGAATCCAAATAAATTAATAATACAAATAAAAATATGATATTTTTTCCAACACAAAAAGGAAGTTTCAAATTAGTCGACGTGAAAAAATAACGATGGTTGATTTCTAGATTGTAAAGTGTAAATTCTTCTAAGAAAAGCTGCATCTTACATAGGTTTTTTGAAAAAAAAAATTAGCGTTCTATTTTTGATGACAATGTGACTTGTAGATAACTCAGTTGACAAAATAGCTTTTACTTGTAAATTTATCTTTGCATGGTAATATTTGTATTCCAGTAGTCAAATCATATACTACAGGAATCGCATTTTGCATTTTGTCAAATATTTATACTTGGAGAATCCGAAATGTTAATGCCATTAAATTTCGCATTAATTGTCTATGAATGAAATACTATACTATATACAGAACATAAGGGTTTTTAATAAAATTTGTGAAGTACTGAAAATTATTTACGATGAATTTTGCTCTTAGACCAATAAACAAAAAAGCTGGTATTTACTGACATATAGCCATCCTAAATTATGTTAATTTTCAAACAAGGTAAAATATCTAAACTATAAAATTGTTCTGAAAGAGTAATTCTGCTTCAAAAGTAATTCACTTTTATAATGGAAGGTTTAGCATTTTTTAAAAATTTCTTGTCAATCTTATATGAAGAGGAAAATTTTCTATTTTCGTGATGTAATTTGATGTATCTATATCTATATTCTAATCATTGTGTTTTTTGATTACTTTTTTACATATTTTTAACGACGCGGAAAGCATAGTCGTGCGAATTCACGTGAATATCAGATTACATGATCCTGTAGTATTTGGCCGTTTGCGTACTTCATCTTACTGCAAACATGAAACGAGAAAAAACGCACACATAGGCAGACAGCTTCGTCCATTAAAGGAAAGAAATGCTTTTTCAAATTGAGATAAGGTTGAGTGGTCTTAGACTTAGCAAATACTTAATGAAGGCCCATAAATTCTGCACACTTTTGCGGAAAAGGTAAAAATTCCTTTTCTATTTTCGAAAAATGCTATTTTTTGTTAGGGTCTTTTTTCAGATGATCATTTCATACGAGTTACATCTCAAAATAATTTAAGCACTCAGTGTAAATATCCGATTTTTTAATTATCACTTTTTTACAGTTTAAAAAATGTTTTTTGTCAGAATCCATTATCGAGGACAAAGGCCCCTTTAATTTGAAATTAGCTCCTGCTGTTCATTTTCGAGACCATTTTTACCCGTCTGTTACATTCCTCACAATTCAACCGTGAGCCTTAGTGGATTAGTCTAAAGTTTTCCTTCTTTCCTGCTATAGACGAATAACAGAAATAGAATGTTAGGAGACAATGCTAATAAAGGTGGTCCAAGGATGGTATTCTCATAGTTTGTGTTTGTTTCTCAACTGAGACTGGATGGAATTCAGTGAAGAATCTGAATCCATGCCAAAAAACGTGTAATTTGCAGTATGATGTTATCGATTCTTCTGCAAAAAGAAAATCAAAACATAAATAAATTTGGAAACTTAAATTTTTGGCGAATTTGCTGAAAGAATTCGCCGTCAAGAAGCGTTGAGTTGTTCGAATAGCGACTCAAGGTTTATGTTCCCGCCGCCAGGAATAAAGCGCGACACATTGGGCAGCGCTGGTCACATGACAGTTACACCCATCGCAGTGAGCTACGTAACATTCTCGCATGCTCGTCGACGTCTGAGCTATGGAGGAGTCATCAACGTGACGCTTCGACGCCCACAGCTGTTGTTGTCTCCAACTAACAGATTTCCTTGAGAACCTTCCACGTCATTAGCCCAAGAATCTGAGCTGTTACGTACACAATATTTGGTTCGAGGGTCCAAGAAGGTAGTTACGGTGCGTTTGTGAAGACTATGTGTGATCATACGTAAACGAGAAATAAATAATACACGAATAAACTACATGTAAAATACAAAACGTACAGAAAAATTTCAGATGCAAATCCCTCATTTCACTCCGTTTAGAGTAATAATTAGCAAACAATTCATTAAATTTACATAAACATGAAAGTATTTTTGTAATATACGCAATACCGAGCAGATGACGAGAGTATTTGTTCACTAAATTCGAGTTAACGCATTAAAAGTAATTAGCTTTACATTTAGAATTTGCAGGTTAATTCTGTGAAACATTTCTTCAATCTCCTAATAAATGGAATGATTCTAACACTAATTAGGTGAGATGCACTTTTAAAAAATTTTACTAACTGATCGAATAACGAGTGTAAGCGAACATTTTCATATCTACTATTTACCTGCTTTTATTACTCTAAAACAACATGATTTGAATACATTTTTGAAACCTATTTTGGTGTTAATTTGTGCGTCTCGGTTGACGATGCTCCTCATACGTTAAATGGCACAAATGAGGAACACTTGAATGAAAATCTATAGATGGTGTTGTATTGATCAAATAATATTTCAAAACTTACGAAATTGTAGTGTCGTCACTTTTAATACACTACATCTCTTGGTCATGTACATAATTAACAATAAACGTTTCCACAAGATACACGCGATCCCAGTGCAATGAGAAGAGCGATCGCATTGCCCGCCAAGCACTAGTTACTGTAAAGGAAACAAGACTGCGCTAGTTTCTCAGTGCCCAAGCACGTGCGCAGAAGCCACATCGCATCACCTCATCGACCGTTCATCTGTTACGTAACAAGAAACGTATGAGCGAGAACTGTGGAAGGATACTTGTTGTGAAAGCACGCGGGATATTATACCCAATGTAATATTGAGGTACAACAATTTGCGACAAGGTAAGCTGATTATTACTCAAAAGGATTTTGTGTCGGTAGGAAAGAAAATACATTACATTGTATCTTCATCATTTGTCGCAGTGATACGCCAAGCCTAAAAGGGAATGGCTGACAAAGCAGCCAAGTCCATTTTTTATTTAGTCTCGATAGGAGGATTAAGTTATGTACTCATGAAGGTGACTACAGTAGAAGATCCATTGAAGAAGAAAGAATTAGAGAAAATTGGCGGATCGCCGAGCAAGAAACAAACGCAAGCAATGATGGATGTGTTGCGAGGTGCTGCGGAGAGCAACGAGCCATTTTATCGTAAAACGAAGGAAGACCGTACTGCATCTCGAGACAAATTAATGAAGCAGGATACTAAATAATTGTTGGAAATTGCGTATTTGTATTTTTTATGACTGCAGCACAGATACAGTAATGTATATGAAAATGTCAAAGATGTTTGTATAATATATAATAAAAAATACGCTTAATATGAATAAAGAAAAAAAACATTCTACCCAACTGCCTCAGTCCTTCACAGATCCCGAGACGTGTGTCTCGAGTCCTCTAAAATGCAAATTGCCGAAATATCGTCCTAACGAAACAATGAGTAACTTAGGCAATTAAATAATGCTATCAGTTTTAAAATCTTACTCTCAAAGTTTATGAAATAAAACATAATGGTGTAAAAATAATATTTATCTGCTTCTGCTTTCACATCTAGAAACCATTTTCTACAAACTGGAGACAGTACTTAGGTTTCATAGTGAATGAAAAGAATTTGTCAGAATGTAAACCACCTGGTCTCCCCTGATTCTTTTAAACTTATTTTTTTAATTTACATCAAATTCGTAAACAATAAAAAAAATCTTAGAAGGCTGAAAGGTTATACTGAAGAATTCCGTAACAATTGCCTGCAACAATGTATTTATATGAATGTTTTGCCATGCCATTGTTTCTTACGTCGGAATTCGTCATTATGGCGAAAACAATCTATTGGTAGAGATCCAAACGTGGAAAGTGCTCAAAATGAGTTATTTCTATTGACTACACGGAAAATGTTTTAATTTTTTTACATATGATGTAATACTCAGATTCTGCAATCAATTCCTATGAAAATCTTAAGAACTGAGGGTTCCTGGGATGCAAAGATTATGCTCACATTTACAAGAAAATGTTCGTTTTCATTTTTTAAGACAAAACTGAGACGATATTTTTTTCAGGAGGGGCGGGGAATAATAATTACCCTGGGAGTAACAAAAGGTTCAACCACTTTCAATTAATGACGAATTGGCAATACTTGGGTAATGCACCGCACAATAAATGAAAGATGTGGTGTGTCTACTAGTAAAATATATTTCATTTATTCTTAAAAATGAATACTAGTGTCGCCTCACCGATATCCAACTCCGTACAATGATGCCAGTTCACAATGTTAATATTTCTCTCGAACATTACCTAACTTCTTTTCCTCAATTTATTACCCTGATATATAGCATGACCAACCGACCACCAAAAAGCGACTAAGGTCAACCGACCAAATTCCGTGACCCTACCAAACTGTGATTCTCGACTTTAAACCCTAAAATCAAGAAATCAAATAGTCCAATGTATCCAACTATCCGTAAGATATTGAATTCAATTTATTAAGATTATATTCAGCCGATTATCTCCCGCTGGCGCGATGCAGTCTGTTACTTGAACCTGTTTGATAGTTGTAGTGTAGTAATCAAGTAGTATTCTTCATGTTCGTTGTGCTTTTCAACAAGCGTACAGATAAGAGAAATGAGTTATAATTAGAGATATTGTCTTACCTTCGTATAATTTATTTGTTTATTATCTTGTTCAATGTTGAAATTTAACGTATCTGTAGTTTATAAACTTTTTTTAACGAATAGTAATGAAATAAACTCATCACGGTATTTGGATGGAAAATATTCCGTTAATCCAAACCCCGTGATCATGTCACAGATGTTGAGTAACGAATACTATTTTTCAACTAGCTGAGTTCTACTAGATGGCGTGATGTTGTAATATGTCTGCAGATTCATCCTTACTCACGTTCCCATTGATTTCTAGTGAGAATGTAACTCATTAATGCTGGTGTTTGATAGTATTGATGTGTATCCCCAATCCCAATCCGAAAACTATGGATCCGATGTAATTTTAATTTTTTATACTTCAACATTAGTTTTCAATTATTTTTACACATAAATCCAATTCCCTCCCCATCCCATAAAGGGGTAATAATGGTGTATTTCTAGTGTGTTCGATAAGGATTTCATGGCATTCCTTTTCCTAGCGATGCTGGAATTTATACAGGCTGATTGTGAACTTTGGCGTCTATGGAAATGTCACCACTAATTTTAGCGGTCCCGAAAACAAAATGACCAACACAAATATCCGTCATTTTCGTATATTTTTACATAACTACGCCTTCTCAACCCTTTCCCAAAAAGAGTATATTCCTTCACAATGAGTGATCATGGACTCACGCTGCATAATGAGTGCGATTATACTGTTCTGCGTTTTAAAAAACAATGTATTCAACAATTGTTTTCTATTATTACCAGTCCCCCGTTCCCAACTCTATCCCAAGGTTGCTAATATTGCCCTCATGTGGGCTGATTGTGAACTAACTATGTATCGGGGACTCCTAATCCATCCCAACAGTACCGGAAAGTAGGGTGTAGAATCTTATGTAGGATTTTTTCATTGTTTTTACATGCCGCAATCTTACCGCCCCCTACCTAGGAGTGACGGGGGTCGTATCCCCACAGCGCTTGTTGTCAGATAGTCAATCATCTATGTATCAAGTTTGGGTGAAATTGCTCCATACTCTTCATAGTTATGGTGGGATGCTTACATAAAACATTCCAACCCCAATTAGGGGTGGATTAATTTTTTTGTACTTCATGTCAGAGATCTTTGCGGGTGAGTGGACAACAACTTGCCGAAGTTTCGTCACAATCGGATGAATGGTATGGGAGACATCTTCCGGAATGTCACAATTAATTTCAGAGGCCCTGAAAACTAAGAAAGGAAAATGCGTATTACGTTTTCGGAGTGTAAGTCCGTATGAGTGTGCTCACACTTGTGCGCATTGTGGGCGCAACGCAGTATTCATCGCTTTCTAAACCGCGCTAGCTCACAAATGATGCTTCGGATGAAAGAAACATATTATAACAATTTTTGTATGCAATTTCATAATCTATACAATTCATTATAACTATTTTTACGATAAAACACATCGCTGAAGAGATATTCTCGAAAAACCGTTCTTTGTGACCTTTGACTTCGAATAAAATTTTCAGCACAAGTCGGATCGATGAGGACTTTTGATATTTCATTTGAAATGCTGACCCAAAGATGTGTACCAAATTTCATCTCTATGCGAAGTTTTGTTTTGTGGAATTACTATTTTATTATGTACTAACCCAGGAAAAATAGACGGAAAAAGAGACGAAGTTAGAACAAAAATTCGCACAGAGATGAAATTTGGTAATAAAGGACAAACAAACATTCATTAGATATAAATAGAAAATAATAATAATAATATTTATTTCATAATAATACAATTAAATTTATAATAGTCCACAAAAAGTTACAAAATTTAACAACAGTTAACACTGTCAAATTTAACAGTTATAATAAACAAGTACATTATCATATTATAGAACAAGTACTTTTTTACTTTTGTTTGTAGATTTTCAAATTGAATGCCCCCTCTAAGAGTTTTTTCTCATGTCAGAGATGGTACTATCTATCTACTCCTATAACGTATTTAACATTTAATCTTATTGCACTTATCACTTAAAATTTCCCTTTTTCGTATTTTGTTTAATTAACCAATTCTTGACTTCTTTTTTCAATACTCGTGTTTGTTTTATATTTGTTAACGACAATGGCATTTTGTTTAAAATTTTTGTAGTTAAGAATTTTAATGTTCTTTCTCCATATTTATTATAGACCTT